>CM060840.1:105895000-106015000 GCA_030762175.1 Metallyticus violacea | reverse complement strand
TATATCCTAGTTAGTGAAACATGCTGTATAAACCCAAACACAGTAGGACATAGAAGTAATAAATATTAAGGGTGACTTGCCTTGCTACCCAGAGGTGACGTGACATGAAAGGGTCCTCAGAGAAACACTTGCATAAACAAAAAGCAACCCTCTTTTCCACTCACTTAAAATATTATGCCTACGTGTGCATGTTATAGATAGATTTTGATTTTGGTTTATTTACGGACGCTCTTTAACATCTCAGGTCATCAGCGTCCCATTCAATTCAGGGCGTGAAACGGCCTGTAAATTTTGCTCAGAGACCTCTTCTTTCAGACTTGAGGTTCTTTTCCGTGCCGTAAATGTACGATATGGGACCCACGGCTTGACTTCCCTTTCGAAGGAAGCCATACTTAGGATTTTTACGCCCGAAAACATCCATCGGTTCTGGCTGGGATCGAACCCACGATCTTGGGTTTAGGAGGCAAGCATGGTTACCACTACACCACCAGGACCGACATGTTATGGATAGACAGAATTATTGTGCTAACGAAGTATTGTTTAGTTTTAAGCTTAACAAACCCAAACAATGAACCTCTTAGAACTTATGAGTCAGGACCTGGTAGTGGTGATAGGAAGTATTCAACATTAATTCTTATGTCTATACTAGCTGATTATTACCCCTCCTTGGGCATTACAATTGTATAAAAGGTCCCTGGATTTATTCAGAGATAGGAGAGAAGCCTTGGTGCTCGCAGGATCCACGTCCAACTGTATAAGAAAACTCTTTAATAAATATTTATACTTTTAACAGACCTGGTTGAGTTATTCAGTACATCTCGTCTTTCTTGGAGGAGTCGACCTAGCTGGATTCCCCGAAGTGACGCCTATTATCCCAATGTAATCCCTTCTCGTCTTACCCTTCGCGATTGAATAGGGAAATTGTAGCACTGCATTAAACAGAAGAACATCACCAAGTTGACAGACATCACAGCTGACTTTGTTTAATAACATCCTGGTGGCATCTCGGCCGCCGGTTTCACACTCCACTTCGTGTTTGCTTGCTTGAACTCAAGAACAGGAGAGAAATATTTCCATGTTTACCACAGGCTATGATTCCGGTCTCAGACACACTCCCACATGTGCAATCTTTTGATCGTTGGTCAGAATCCCAGAATTTTTGGATCCAAGTCATCTGAAATAATGGATTGAAGATTTACATAACTTATCCCAACTCCAGAAAATGTCAGACGTCACACTCGATAAGGTTCGAACAGCCCGAATGCTCGTCGGAGGTTGACGTTGATTTTCTCGTCCTTCTGAGAAATTTTTATTCCTCTCGTAAACCGTACCTTGGGCAGCGTCTTATCCTCAAAGTGAGTTCAATCGTTGCAAGAACATCCGCCGGTTTTACGTCATCCTGGCCAAAACCTCATAATAATGCGTTGAGCAGTCCACGAGTGCACCTCTTACTCGGGCATGATGCTACTGACAAACTGTGCGATGCTGTGTGAGACGAATCCTACTGTAACGCCTTGCCCTGTGCTGCTCACAAGCGGTTAAATAAAAATTCCTGATTATAATTCATTTACCTCGTTAAGGTTAAAACCGGCCAGGATCGATGGATTTTTTCCGGCGTAAAAATCCTAGGTATGGCTTCCTTCGGAAGGGAAATAAAGCCGTGGGTCCCGTGTCGTACATTTACGGCACGAAAAAGAACCTCAAGCCTGAAAGAAGAGACCCCTGAGCAACATCTGGCGGTCGTTTCACGCCCTGAATAGAATGGGACGCTAGTGACCTGAGATGTCAAAGAGCGTCCGAAAATAAATCAAATCAAAACCGTAATTTAGAAGCTCAAATTTCATTATAATTTACAATGTTACACAATTTAAAACTCGTGAAAAAATAGTTAAGATCATTTACCAACAGATATCACTAGCGGTATCTTCCAGGCTCTTATGCCTTTTTTGTTTATTAGTGTTTAACGCCCGTTTTTACTACTGAGGCACCACAGGCGGTGAACATGATGATACATGAGATGAAATGATATTCCTTTATTTGTATCATTATTTCTCTAAGTTATGTGTACTAATAATCAGATATTTATATAAATAAAATTAGTGACATTTTATACAAGTGCTATACTTACTTGCTCCATTTCTCCCGGCTTGTAACATAGAACCACACCCTTGTCAACACCAGGCACAGTGGATACAGCTTGTTCCACCTCGGTTAGATCCACACGGTGCCCTCTGATCTTTATTTGAGAATCTGTACGACCTTCATATATGAGAACACCCTTCTCGAGTTTGGCATAATCTCCGGTCCGGTACAAGCGCGAATATTCTGCGACAACACAAATTTAACAATTACAAATTTAACAAAGAATATGCCTTTTGGTATGCATTAATAAGGTTAATGACTGACATTTGAGTATATAGAGTAAAGTTCCTATATTATTGTGTTAAACCTGGTTGTTATACATCAGTGAAGAATAAATATTGTGCTATTTTCAGTCATTCCAATAACCCGGGGCCTCGCAAATGTCAGCTCTATCGTTACCACCTGAAGCACCTCGCTAGGTCCCAACCTACAAGACGAATACCAGTTACCTTTAGCAATTAGGGTATCTGGACTCATTTAGCGCCAATATACTAAGGTAGGTCCTTAAGTTTCTGGCCTAACAATTTTCTAGGTATGATATTTCACTGTTCAATACAGTTACCCTTTATTGCAATACACTTCTCACATCTTTGAATTATCATTCCAAAAATAATCATAAGTCTTGTCTACAAAATGAGCATAAACAGCATCCATCACTTCGTCACACTTAAATTTCCTTCCTCGAAGGTCCATCTTGAGTTTTAGAGAAGAGGAAATAGTCGCTGAGAGCTAGATTTGGGATGTAGGGTGGGTACTCGATCTCCTTGAAGCCACATTTCTTCGCAGCTTCTTTTGCAACAAGAGCTGTGTGCACAGACCCGTTGTTGTGAAGAAGGCGCACACCACCACTCAGCTTTGCTCGCCTTTGATGGAAGCACGCAGTCTGTGCAGTAGGTCAGCATAGTACTCCCCATTTACTGTGGTGTTCCTCTGCTTGAAGTAAATGAAGTCAAGTTTCCTTCACTGTCGCAAAAGATTGTAGCCATTATCTTCTTGGTTAACTGAGTGACCTTGGCCTTTAGAGGCGGTGCTTCGCCAGGTTTACGCCATTCTATTGATTCTCTTTTGGACAAGGGATCATAGTAGAGGACCACACTTTCATCTCCTCTAACAATGGTTTGCAGAACTTCTCTCTCGTTGCCATGGCAGAGCTCCAAAAAATGCCTGACAACAGATGACTCGTTGCTGCTTTTGAACTGAGAAAAGAAGTCTAGGCACTAACCTTATTCATGTTTAAATGTTCATATATAATTCGAAGAACTTTTGGTTTAGAAAGGCCCAAACTTGCTGCTATTTCTGTAATTATGAGCCGCCGGTCTTCCATAATGTCTCCTTCCACAAGAGCGGTGTTCTCAGGATTGAGCACCTACAAGGGTCGACCTGCACGCTTTTCCTCTTCAATGTTTTCTGGACCCATTCGAAAAAGTTTGGCCCATTCTTTTACTGTAGAATATGAAGAGGATATTTCCCCTTATACACCGTCCATTCGCTGTTTAATTTCATCTGGAGTAAGTTCTTCTTTTGTGAAGAACTTAAACTCCACTTCGAACATGTCACAATCTTCTACACATAGCCTTCTTTATGCAACTTTATCTGAACAACTGAACACCGCGGAGCGGAAGTTACAGCTGCAATTATTTACTTAACAGATAAAATATGACAAAAAATAAGGGTTTTGTGAAGGCGATAATCCTTATCGGCGAGGCCGGAAACTTATGGACCTACCTCGTAAGTTATTCTCGTCGCCAAGGACATTCTTTTTCGTTGTGTCGTGTTCAGGCTGGCCTAGGTGAGTACGCGAGGGTTTCTGTTAAGGGGTTCTAACCTTTAAGATAGAAACGGTCGAAGCGTAGTGCCTCAGTTTAGTACGCCATGCCTTACCATTGCTCGTCTCAAGAGCTGTTTAACCTATCCAGGGAACCTATCTAAAGTAATTTAATAAACCTCCACTCTGAAAAGAATGCTAGTGTTATACGACATATATTTTTATACAGACTGTTAATGAGCAAATGTTTCGGCCTGTATGTATAATACTAGCATCCTAAATTGAAGTATATTTTCAGAGCGGTGATTTAATGAGTTAATAAATTGATATATATAGGTGCCCTGGATAGGTTTAGCAGCCCTTAAGACGATTAACGGTAAGATATCGCATACATAACTGAGACTCTAGCTTCAACTGTTTCTACGATTTCTACGAGCAGAAATCCTCAGATACTTTTTATATACCGAGGTTGGCAAAATTGTATACACACTTACATAGTAGATAACTCATGCTTTTCAAAATAGAACGTCGGTCCTGGTGGTGTAGTGGTTACCATACTTGCCTCCTACGCCCAAAACGCGGGTTCAAACCCGGCCAAGATCGATGGATTTTTTTCGGGCGTAAAAATCTTAAGTATGTTTTCCTTCGGAAGGGAAGTAAAGCCGTGGGTCCCGTGTCGTACATTTACGGCACGAAAAAGAATCTCAAGCCTGAAAGAGAGGCCTCTGAGCAAAATTTGTCGGCCGTTTCACGCCCTGAATTGAATGGGACGCTGATGACCTGAGATGTTAAAGAGCGTCCATAAATAAACCAATCAAAAAAAAAAAAAAAAAATAAAAAAATAAAACCGAAAAACAACAGTAAGTGTAGTATGATGTTCTGTAAACAGATGTGTCTCACATACATTATGATAGCGTTGCCACGTGACAGGTAAATCAACAATGAACAAATGAAGTCAAGATTATAGTAAATCAACAATGAACTAATGAAGTCATGATTATAGTAAATCAACAATGAACAAATGAAGCCAAGATTATCGTACGACGTTCTGTAAACAGATGTGACTCACATACATTATAATAGTGTTGCTATATGACAGGTAAATCAACAATGAACAAATGAAGCCAAGATTATTGTATGATGTTCTGTAAACAGACGTGACTCACGTTATGCATAGCATTGCTACAAACAAAACGGAGACAAGATTATCGTTTGAAGAGCGGAAAACAGTTTTGAAGTGGTATTGGGAAACCGAGAATGTTGTTGAAGTTCAAAAGCAATGGAGACGTGAGTGCAGAACAGAACCGTCAACGCGAGAGTCGAGATAAATTTGGGACTCATGGTACTGTAGATCGTAGAAAACCAGCTACACTGGCAGCACTTCGGGAAGAAATTGACACGGCATGTGCTGCAATCGCTGAGGACACTTCCGCAATTCAGTTTTTTCTTTGCTTGTAGTGTGTATATATTTTTTTTTGGCACCCTCTGTATATAGGGCTTTTAGGCAAGCAATGTGAAGTGTTAATTTTTCAAACTTATCTGTTAGGGCTTAGAGATTCAAAGGTATATGCATGCCACTGACTAACATGAGTTGTTCAAATGAAATATAATCAGCGCTGGCAACACTGCAAATAGTTGATCGGGCAGACAAGAGGTGGCAGCACGGCATGACTTGTAACAGAATAGAATCTGAGTCAGGTGTTTGCTGATTAGAGATATTTGAAGCAACAATTGTGAGCAATGGATAATCTCAACCGAATACAGAGGGCCTTAATTCAATTCAATTCTTGTACAAAGAATATGCTTCAGCAAGCGAAATCTTTGGTACTGCCATCTTACTGTCATATGAATGCAGAATACACTTCCGTACCTGATCAAAAATGTACCACTTGCTATGCCCAGGAACATGATTGAGCCACACCAAACCTCGACTTGATATGAGCGCACATTTAACCTCAGGGTATGGAGAACATTGGATAGGAAGAGCTGGATCTATTGCATGACCAGCTGACGATTAACTAACGATCTTTGATATTGGCTTTGGGGACATGTTAAGAGCATAGCGCATGTCTCTCCAGTTAATAACAGAGCAGAACCGTTCGACCAAATAAAGGTTCACTTGAAAATATTCAGTTTTGGAAATCAACATTGTATTATTGTCACAAAAACGCAAGGATATTGAGTATCATTTATGCAAAACGTTATTCTACTATAGATCTGACCTTTTGGATGAAGAGTTTCTAAGCAAGCATGTCTCCTTAACAAAAAAGCATCCTGTCTATGTGATCTATCATTCTAGAATCAGCTGTTGAATCTAATGAGCAGCGATATTCGCAGTGTAGAAGCTTATTATTTCTAGTTTTATAAATTTGGAGGCCAGTATGGTAGCTATTTTATTTATAATCTCTATGGACTTTTCAACATTAGCCATTTCAATCATCTATTTAATCAGAATCCTGTTACATATAAAATACAGTATAAACGTGCATTCTTGACTTATTAACTACCAAAATGCGAATATTCATCTTTTATAGTTCGTAGGCTTGAAAGACATCTTTATTAGTGGTCATGTTGCGTACTCAACGTTTTGAAATTTCTCCCTCCCGTCCTAGAGAGAGAGAGAGAGACATGCCTGCAGATGCAGATGTAGATCAAGGTTAATATCGAACAATGCCCCATTACAACAGTGGGTGAGCGGTTAGATATTATATTGTCTGGTTGCACGAATGTTTGGCCTACCGCTTTCACTTTCTCTCGGCGGTCTGCATAAACCGCTTACTTACTTACTTGGGTTAACTGAACGGCATGAGTTGTGTAAGTTAACATTAACTTCAGCATTGTTACCAATTTTAACCTCCACCCTTCCATTATATTTATGCTAAAATTAACGAAGAGGTTAAAGAATTTTTCACCATTCTATTTTTATGTTTTTTCAACAAATTTGGAAGTTAAACATAGCATTAACATACATAAAAAATAATACTTTTTTACTTTAGAGAAACTCAAGCTTGTAAAAGTTTAAATATATGCTATACAAGAATAGACGACGCCCCATCTTCAATTTAATTGTCTAGTTTGGTAACTGTAGAGGTGAGATGAAAAAAAAAAATCACTGGAAGGGACCTGGTATAACAAAAATAATAGTTCCATAGATCGTTTGTAATTTAACAAATAGTAATCCCTTTAACGAAATCTTCACGAACAATTCCATACATGAAATGCGCAATCACAATGCAGGATGAACTGGTTTTTTTTGTGCATGAAAACATGTTATAGAGGGCTATATTAACAAGCCAGGGTGACAAGCGTGTCCTGGGTATTAAACATTTCATTAAACAGTTCTCGAGTGAGATCTTGGTGGAACCAGGAAGGTTCTCAGGGGCCCGCCGGCGTCCGTGATGTCGCATATCCATATGCCACTAACACCTCTGCTTTATCCAAGCACACACACACTTCCCCCAATGTTTTGAAGAAGTAGAAGAAGCCCTTCAACCTCTCAATATTTTGTACATGTCTTCTATCCAATTACCCTCAAAACCTCAGGACATGTTTTAGTTAACTTCTTAGTCTCTCCACATTTGTACACTTCCATATTATTCAATTTTTGCATGTTTATTATTTCAGTGTACACTTTTATCGCTCCGTAACACTTCAAGTGTTTTAGAAGGAAACAGAGACGAGGTCTGACCCCCATGCCCTCTTGGTCAATCTCACAACAAGTAGAAATAACTAAGTGAATTGATATATTTATTTTGGAAACATAATTGGATCGCTCTCTCATAGCCAGATATCAATGTCCAGATCCAACTACTGCCTTCCAATTTATGAGCGTCTGGCAAGTAAAGCCAGACGCTCTTTGATTATTCACACGTCTGCTTACAGCACTCTCGTTGCTGGAAGACTATATAAGACCCCAGAAATGATCTCGCGAAGTCACACATAAAACAATGCGAAAAGACTGCACATGCATCGTCACTATGGTTGTCTTGAAAACTCCTTTGTAACTTTGATACTTAAATATTACATCCTGAATCCTCTCCTTGGCACTTTGACATTCCTCGGCGAAGTTTCTCATTTGCTTATTTATTTTGTAATTTCTTTCTTGGTATTCTGTAAATAAACTCCTTATTAGAAAGGAGTCGACGTTGTATTTCAACATTTAAGTGATCAATTTATTCTGGCATCCTTTGTCTTACAGCTCAGCTACCTAATCGCCCCTTGGCTCCCGCTTGGCCTTCGCTGGCGAAGCCTCAAAGAGACGACTCTGCGGGCACCGAGACAGGGAAACCCGCTATGCCCGTGCATCACCTCATCGGATTCCTGGCTGCCAGATGTGTGCTCTTTTATCCCTTCTCCCGGAGGTACCGCCCTAGGAGCATGCGTACAGGGTGACCCAACGGAATATGACGGCTTTCAGAACCTTCTTGTGGGACACTGGTATAAAATTAAATGAAATCACGTTTTCAAAGAATGGAATATAATGGTTTTCAAAACGTGCCATTTCTAGCGATTTTGCATTACAGTATAGTATTGCTTGCTATGTAGCCTTTCAAACATGCAGTTTATTCTGTCTGTTTTGTATGGATGGGCAGTTGAATAACGTATATTCACTGTTACAAGATTTATTAAATCTAAGTCAATTTCCTATGTTCAGAGAAGATTTAGGGTAGAATTAAATGTGCAGAAATGATTTAGGTTCTAGCAAGAGGGCACCACAGCTCATGCTGCTTGTGAAACAATGAACACTCGGCGGATTCTGTTTCCTAGACGCATAATTTCTCGATTTGCTGTTGTTGCCTGGCCAACGCGAACTTCAGACCAGACTCCTTTTTGAAAAATAAAGTGTATTGCGATAGGCCACGAACCCTCATGTAATTAAAAGAAAACATACCTCGTGAAATTAGGGATATTGATCTTGTTTTATTTCAGCGAGTTATGATGAACTTCCAGATCCGATTACATGAATGTGTTCGTTGTCATGGAGTTCATTTCAAAATTTGATTTTTAAAAAATAAATTCAGATTAATAAATTGCATGTGCTATTTGTTACGTATTTTTATTTAATTCTACGAGTGACTCACGAGAAAGTTCTGAAAACCATCTTATTCCATTGGGTCATCTTGTATAATTGGCACATTAGCGACCACGGTGCGAAATATTCCTCCGTAGGGCAGAAAAAGAAATAGTTTTGAGAATAGCAACATTCTTTCATAAATATGGTAGCTTTTCGAATTTATGTTTTATTAGATACATATTTATTCATGTGTTGCAACTGTTGCTTGGAAATGTTAACTGTTTCCTTTTCCTGTGTTGTTTAATGATTCATCCAACGCATGAGGAACTGAGCGGAGTTACAACGTGTAAACCAGAAGCTAATTGGAAGCTATAATGCTTGTCTCACTGCAAACGAATACATTTTCCACGCCTTCTTTAAAAAAAAAAAAAAAAAAAAAAAAAAAAAAAAAAAAAAAAAAAAAAAAAAAAACAGTGTTACCATACTATTGGCATGTTTACAACGTTTAGAGTGCAAAAATATTCTACTAATTTAGCTCTGCCTACTCCTACAGTTTATTTAACGTATAGGAATTTGTAGGTATCAATTTTAACTTGCTTTTTGCCCGCTGAATCATGATTTATAGCGACTGCCAAATGCTGGGATAAGCATTTCGGGGAAATTTGGTCCGTAGAAATGAATGACACAATAACTTTCAGGAGTAGCTTCAAAGAAAGTGCTTGAACTCAGCTGAAAGCAAGTTGTTTACCTGAGTCGTACTATGAACTTCGTCAATTCTAAAGCCCTCTATTGTACAAGTATGGACACGCTTTGCGGCGGAATTTGCTGACAACCGAGCTCCGTGATTGGTTCGCCAGCATCAGCCGCCATTTTGGGCCCGATGTCTGTGAGTTGTGCCAGCTGCTTATTTTGAGAAAATTTTTAAAAGTTCATTTTAATTTAGTTAATATGCCTGGTTGTATAATACAAGGAAAGAAAGGTGTTACGTTATATCGCATTCAAGGTTTAATTTGGCATGTAAACTGCATTCAAAATAACTTATGTATTGTAATAAAATATTTGTCAACATGACTACGTTGTATTTAGCAATGACTAAGTGTAATATACTTACAATATTACTGCTGTATTACAGTACACTCTGTGCTTATTATCGAATATATTTGCCATACATTTTAAAAATTAGATGAATGTATGTAATTTGTGAAGGTGTTTTGATTTTTTACATAAAAATAGTTTGCCACAGGAACTACATAAAGTTTTTGTTTTAAATTATGTAATAAATGCATTACAACAAATAATTTAAATAGTGAATAGCAAAATAAAACTAGAAATTCTTATAAGTTTTACGTGTTAAAAATGTAATTAATAAGGCCTTGCTATTGCAATTTCTGTTTTAACCGATGACAGCCTTTTCCTCTGCCGGCAAATGACCCGTCATTGGCCGCTGAGTTCGGATGCGGTACTACGTGAAAGTGTAGTAACTGTAACTGACATAGTGTCAAAAGTATACATTTTCTGTCTGACCTAGGTCTTCTAATGCAAAAAGTAGAACATGAGCAGACGCAGAAGGTATCATTCAATAGTATAACACAAAAATTTCAGGAATTTTTAGCATGATAATCGAGTAAAAGGACAGAAACTTAACACGCAGTCTTATGGGAGTTAGAGACGGTTAGACCCAAAATGGAGCGTGTCCATACTTGTGCAATAGAGGGCTTTAGTTCATTCAAGGTGAGTTAGGAAAGAGCAGTGGTGATGTTGCGCTTCCCCTAAAGTTGTTTGTCTGCTTCAGTTACGCCGCATTATGTAGCAGTGTTTTAAGTAAAGTCAAACAAACGAGCAACAGGAACTAAAGAAAGACAATTTGTATGTTCAGCCTTTAAATTCGCGGTGTCAGTATTCTAATTTACGTTTAAAAATATCAAACGGATAGACACATCTAACTTAAGATGACACGTGATTGGTAAAGGCGAATGAAAAAGATGACACTATCGTGGGAAATATAGTGAAAGTGAATTGAATAGAGTAGAGGGTGAAAGCCAGGGAGGAACTGAAAAGACCTCCTATGATGTCATTCAAGGTAAGACACTGTCTAAAGATACGCTCAAAACTTCCATATATGCTCACCATAGAAATTGAAGTGTCAACACTAACTAGAATAATAGGTGAGTGAATAAAATGTGTTAGGACATGCCGAGACTAGCTTATTTATTTATTTATTTTTGAATGATGTTTAATGCCCGTTTTTACTACTGATGCACCACAGGCGGGGGACACTGATGATGTATGGGAAGGAATATATTGGGAAAGCATTTTGTACGGAAGAAAACGTTCTAGGCCTAAGTTTAGAATACCTCCCCAGCATTATGAGAAATTAAAAAAATCTGGGGGGGAGACCTCAGTCAGGGAGGACGGTACTGGCGGAAGTCGAACCCCAGACCTCCCGTTTACGAGACCGCGCCTTAATGGCAATCTAGTGCGCTTACGTCACGATAAAGAAATACCGAGAAACTGAAATGTAAGGGATAATACAGCCACTTTGAAATATAGCGACGTCAGAAAACAAACGACAGATGCATCCATGCTATCAATGCAGCAATGGATAAAATGCTTTAGTATTTAAATCCTAAATGTATTTAAAAAAAATCATCATTTTTTGTGCTTAGAGAGTAGATCGATGAAGATTTGAAGAAAATTTACAAAAACCTTTTATGGGTAAAACTGCAATTCTACAGTCCTTCGGAATTCATAAAAGTGTTAAAGCGTTCTGTGATTTTGTGTTTAAAAATTACTTAAGTAAGAACCGCTTTCTTCCTTTTGTAACGTAGGCCAATTTTACAAAGATCTGGGTACACACAAATAAATGAGGAGACCTTACATGCTGACCTTAATTTGCTTTAGTACTCTGTCAGTCACTCGGTCACGCTCTCTCTCTCTCACACACACACATTTTTTATTTATAAAACTAATGGAAGTTTTCAAACAGGTATTCATTGTTACACATTTTAATTGGGCCTAAAACTAAAATTTTCAGAAGTAGGAACCAAGAAATTCGTGTGCTTCTAAGCCTGACCGCCGACCGCATAATCAAAGTGTCTCATTCCTTCCATGCTTTTCACGAGATGGAAAATCACAGAATAATAGTACACTAAGGAAACAGTCTCCTCAGATAAAAAATAATTTTTACTGAACATTCCAACTTGGCGAGTAAGAAAATACAGATCTATTTGCTTGATATATTAATACTTTCAAAATAATAAAATGAAAAATTTGTATTTTATTTGCTAAAAATACCAAAACACTTAGTATCCGAGGTATAGGGTATTGAAAATAATGTATATATAATACAGAGGGTGTCCGACGTCGATACACTTCTGAGTACGTTGAACTGCTGATTGAGCAACGTTTGCGAAAGTGTCCTCAGCGATTGCAGCACATGCAGTTTCAATTTCTTCCCGAAGTGCTGCCAGTGTACCTGGTTTTCTACGGTGTACAATATGCTTAAGAGTTCCCCATAGGTAGAAGTCCAACGGAGTTAGAACGCGGTGGAAATTCAAACGGACCTCTTTGTCCTATCCAGCGCCTTGGATACTTCAAAATTGCTTTGTGCTGTTCAAACGACAATCTTAACTCCATTTTGTTATAGCAACGCTAGGATAACGTAATGTGAGTCACATCTGTTTACAGAACATCATACTGTTGTTTTTGGGCGCAACTTTGAAATATATTAAATAGATATCTACTGTGAAAGTGTGTATACATTTTTGACACCCTCATATATATATGAGCATCGAGTTAATTTGGTATCCACCCACCTCTAAAAAGTATAACTAAAGACATTTTTCATGTTGCATAAAATAATAACATATATAACACATTCAACAACAAGGTACCATTTTGATAGAAATGTTTTGAAAAGTGAAGACACGCTCTTGTTCTTATTTAAGATTTTTCTCTATTTGAAAGTTTCTCTCTCCGTTTCTCCAGTCTTAGAAACGTGATGCAAAACGTAATCAAATACACGAAGTTCCAAGACTGTTTAAGCCTCTTCTGTTTGAGTTGTTTGGGTCCGGGCTGGTATATTGAATATATAAATAAATATGATGTACGGGTTCAGATTATGAAACCCGACATGAGATGAAAAGCTACTAGGTAACTTTTCTTTGTGTGAACAAGCGTTCACTATTCTCACTAACTTACACAATCATAGCGTTGCATAGCATGCAGCACTTCAACATCCTTCCTGCTTGTTACATGCCAAGCTGCAGAATCTTGAACCGTGAACTGCACAATACAGAATTGCTGATGCAATTGAAACAAGAGTTTTCTTTCCTTTACCGTAAACACGTTCCTCCTTTCCGCTCCACAAAATTGTCTACTGAATACTCCTCTCTCTTGTAACAACAGCAATTGATAATATGAATACTATATTTTTTGGCCTGTTGTTCGTTTTGTATACAGTAAAAATATAAAATCCCATTTAGTGTTATGACAGGCTTTGTTTTGTTTTTTCCAAATTAATCTTTTTTAAACTTTAATCGGTAAAGATTATATTGATTTTTTTATTATTTATTTCTGTACAGTTGCAGCAAATTTTGCACCTCCCCCCGTTTTTCTTTTCTTCTTCTTCTTCTTCTTCTTTTTTTTGCATTTCGCTGTTTTCTTTTTTCTTTACTGATGCCTGAGGAGAAAATGCACATTGAGAAATGCAAATGTACGGTCAGAAATTTGAAAAAATTGGGAACTCTCTAAAACGAGAAAAACTGCAAAAATGTGCCGTTCTAGATGAATTAGAAACATAAATGAAGTGCAATTCATTTGAATTTATTTGCTTGACGGCTGTTACCAACTCATCACAATAATTACGGGAAATATTTCATAGTAAGCCATTAAAGAGCATTTTTTTCTCATTGGATCTTAAGATTTTTCACAGTAATAAGGTTTTGAATTTAAATAAAAATTATAATATTCCAAATACTTGTTTTTCCTCGAAAACCGATCTAAACAGGAAATGATTATGCACTCTTTCTTAAGAATAAACTTTGACATTGCGTCGCAAATAATGGTGGTATTTAAAATACAGAGAGTGCCAAAAATGTATACAACATCAAGCAAAGAAAAAACGTGTTAACATAACAAAACTGAATTCACACAAACAGAAAATGATGAGCACTAGTCATCTTAGACTTTTACAATTACAACAGTTGCTCAAAATGACCATCATCGCTGCCGATACACTTCTGAGTACGTTGAACTACTGACTGAGCAACGTTTGCGAAAGTGTCCTCAGCGATTGCAGCACATGCCGTTTCAATTTCTTCCTAAATTCTGCCCTTGTGAACATCGCATACGGCACCACGAGTCTCAAATTTGTCTCGAATGCGTGAAACTCGCGTTGGCGGTTCTGTTCTGTAAACAAGTGTACATTGCCTTTAAACTTCAAGAACATTCTGTTTCCCAACGCCACTTCAAAATTGCTTTCCGCTGTTCAAACGATAATCTTGGCTTCATTTTCAGCAACACTAGCATAACGTACTGTGAGTTACATCTGTTTACAGAACATCATACGATAATCTTGGCTTCATTTGTTTATTGTTCATTTACCTGCAATGCTATCATAATGTATGTAAGTCACATCTGTTTACAAAACATCATACTACACATTACTGTTGTTTTTCGGCTCAACTTTGAAATATATTAAATAGATATCTCTAGTGAAAGTGTGTATACATTTTTTGGCACCCTCGGTATTTGAATCTCCTTGACATTTGCATATATATGACATAGCGGATTTGGGACAGAACGGGATAATTATGTACGTAATTCTCCAAATCCGGCATTGCTGGTAATATCAGATGGCTTGCCTTATGTAATGGGGTTTATAATAAGGCGATGAAGAACGCGCACATCATAATTATTGTGTACTAATGGGTGAATTTTCCTTCGCGGGATTACACCGCGCGTAACAGCCGGTCCGTTGGTTCAAGCTGGTACCTCAGTGAGCAGAGTCAGAAAATTCGCAGCTAAAACTATCGCGTAAGCTATAAAACTAATTATTAACACTAAAACACTTAATAGATACATTTACCCATCAGTATCAAGCAAGAAGACGCAATTTTCATACATTTCTGGCATCGGCTTATGAAATTAACCATTACCCTTTGAGATATGGAGGAAATTTCTTCATGAATGTTATTTTTTCAGTCCGTCTAACGTTTGTGGTTTGGCTTATAGACTTTCCCCTAACGCTCCCCAGAGATAAACATCGCAGGCCGTTAAATAGGAGAATCGAGTGTTAGTAATGATTCTATCGTGGAATATTTTCATGAAATTGCATGCTAGGAAACCTGGGCTGTATGTGTCGTTGCAGAGTCCTGTTGGAAAGATGCCAACCTGTGTTCCCTCACAGTTAATTCACGAAAAAAAAAAGTTACAAAATATCCTGAACCTATCTATTACTATTAATTGTTTCTTTAAAAGGAAGGGATCGATCCTGGTGGTGTAGTGGTTACCATACTTGCCTCCTACACCCAAGATCGCGAGTTCGAACCCGGCCAGGACCGATGGATTTTTTCGGGCGTAAAAATCGTAAGTATGGCTTCCTTCGGAAGGGAAGTACAGCCGTGGGTCCCGTGTCGTACATTTACGGCACGAAAAAGAACCTCAAGCCTGAAAGAGAGGCCTCTGAGCAAAATTTGTCGGCCGTTTCACGCCCTGAGTTGAATGGGACGCTGATGACCTGAGCTGTTAAAGAGTGTCCATAAATAAATCAATCAAAAAAAAAATTAAAACGGAGGGATATTATTATCTCACAGCTAATGGCGTACTCCTATCACTGGGTCATGTTCCTCCTTAAGCAGGATAACTTAATTTTTTTTAACTCCAGTGTCGGTTGTTTTGTGAATTAACATATCCACTTAAATGGAATCAAGATTCGTCCGTAAAGAAAATTAGATTAGCATCAATTTCTCCACCAAGAACACTGTTAAAAACCCATTTACAAAATCTACTCCTGGATGTAGGGTCACCCGGTTTAAGTTCTTAAGCTACTGCAAATATTCAGGGATTTTCAATAACTTTGTAACTATTCGAACAGAGGAATAGGACATTCTGATATTAACGTGATATTAGTTACCCTCGTTTGGAGTGCACTACTGTTATCTGCTCTTGGACGTGTATTAAACTTGAAAATGCAATAAAGTGTTACTGATAGTTGTTTAGAGTAGGGTGTGGTTCGGCAGGTGTTTAGAGTTAGTCTTTACGTAGTTTCTGATTAAAAATGACAAAGACAGGAGAAATGTTCAAGAAGAGAAGATTTAAAGAAAAGCAGTTTCAAAGAATGTGATCGAGACTAGCATATACGCAGCGACCCAATGAACTATGAACCAACTTGCGATGCCTTTCTACTAAGAGTGTGCACACTAGCTACTGGTTGTCAGGTGGATCTGATAGTAGTTAGTTCAGTTCAATTATTACGAGGGAGTGTTATCATTTTGTATTTAATTGCAATGTTAATTATGACCCAGTACATTTTCTATTGCAAAAGGTGTAGGTATTTAACTCAGTAAGCTCCTCAATTTCAAAGGAAATTTGAAACTAAATCAGGAGTGTGAAAGTTCTATCCATACTCTTTATAATAAATGCCAGGCCATGGGTAAAGTTGAATCTAAGAAGCATAGCACAGGACTGTAACATTAAATGACATCAGTCATCGTTTGGGAAAATTCCCTAAAAATTCACTTAGACATACACAAACATACATTTCTTATGGTTATTTGCAAAGAGATAGTAAACTGTGAGACAGTATTCATAAACTGCCACCCCAATATTTAATTAGAGTGATTATATTAAGTAATTTTATTATAGTCATGGGTGTAATGTCATTTTATTAAGTGTTGAATTATTTTTTGTAAAATGTTATTTTCTCCTACCAGAGTGCAGAAATCCACCCCAGCCATAAAATCTGACCTGGAACTTTCTGTTACCTATTGTAATAAAATTTAATAAAAGATGACCAAGGAGAACCCATATTTTCTGTAGAGAATTCTTAAGCAGGGTCCATGGAAAATATGTTTCTTCTGTATATTCTGAAAGCTTTGCTGTTATTATATTACGCAAGCGTAGTAAACACACGGGGGTGAAAAGACAAGTGATAACCTGCGGAAAGGATATCCTAACGGTTCCATGTATACGTGTTACATGCAAGAAGTCACGTAGGCCATCTGACCAATAATGTAGCAGAAAAGAATTGGACGGAAACAGATTACCCAATAGAGAGCGAAGATGGGGGAAAACATTGTTTCTAAAAACATATTTAAAGGAAGAAGGATAGCTTCGTGAGTCCGGCAGACTGCCATGTTTATTTAGCCTTGAAATTTTGCGGCCCAAGGGCAGTCGATCCAGATTCATCCTCCGTTCAGTTCGAGTCGGTGGGGCATTAGTAGTGGAAAAATATTCTCAGTTTAGTTTAGTTCAGCCGAAGAGTATTGCTAGTGGAAAACTATCAGTGATGAGTAGACAGTTGCGTCTCAGAATTTGTTGAACTTAGTGCAGTTCAGGATCAGAGTTTTAGATTTATTAAACGCGTTAACGTCATAGTGATCGCCATAGTTAGTGCGAAAGTGGCACATATTCTCCAGGAAATAACGCGGCACATTTTTAGGTGGAATAACCTATGAACAATAAATTGCGTTTCATCACCTATAACGAGAACTCTTATTTAGCTCCAAGACTTGTTCCCCTAAAAGCATCCAGCAGCAGAGTCTCAACAGTCGTGGCAAAAATATAGGTCAGCGGAAAATTGAAAACGTTTACCCCTGAGATCTCAATCATTAATCCAATCCTTAATCTAAACAAATCGAATTAAATCCGTCCCAAAAAACTTTCCCTCCATTCTACGTACGTAATATAACACCCTCTTAATAAAAACCGTTGCAATTGTTAAAACCATACAAAATAGCTGTAGCATATGTGAATACAATTTTACCAACAATTTTACCAACAATAACAGAAAGAGAGCGTGGTTTCATCTTATTTCAACAAGACTCTGCCACAGCACATACAGTGAACATTTCGATTAAAAAGTTGACAATTTTTCACAATAACAGAGCTATTAGTAAGTATTTGTGGCCCCCTCGATCCCACACTCCACCTTGCGATTTTTATATCTGGAGAATGGCATGTACAAAATATCCGCCAGGAAATAGCATAAAGTGAACAACAGCTAGTGACACAATTAAAGAGGTGTATATTTCAGAATTACTTACCTGGATCGACTGTTAGGGGATTGGGAACGAAACGTTCAGGATCGCGTCCGTTGACATACCCAGCTGCAAGATTTAAACCTGCGACAAGAAGTTCACCCACCTCGCCTTGAAGAACCGGACGGAAATGTTCGTCTAGCAGATAGACAGCCGTGTTATCTAATGGTCTTCCTGCAACACACAAATACATTTTAAACCGCATTTAGCTAATATTTAACACTTTATCCTGCAAGAAAAAGATTGAAGAAGTCTATCGGCATTAAAACATTAGGTGACCAATCCGATATAAGTATACTAGGAATTCCTACCACAGTTGCCTATTGCCATAGATTTTTCCCCGCTTTATCGCTTTCATTTGTTTCACCTACGTGCATTTATTTTTACGCAAATTCATTATAGTGCAATAAATATCTTTATAGCTTCTTTGTTTTGAACATTATGTGCACTAGAAATCATTAATCAACATGACATTTTATCTAGAGAGAGCTTGAGTTGTATTTATTTTGACTATTTAGCGAATAAAATTACAAAAATGAAGTAATATATCCATAAACTGCGCTTACAGCTATCATGCGCAGTCCAGCATTTTAATTTCAGCTAACAGCCGAACAGATGAAGGTCGAAATTAAATGATTTGCGGGGTATGCTGTTTTATTTATTGATTTAAACTCTTTGAAAACAAATGAAGCAGTAGAAAATAAAATATTTAGCTGGGTATGCATTAATGATACCACGTTTTATGGATATATTAGTTTACCTTTATTATTTTATTCCCTAAATAATCAAAATAAGTGTAACTTGAGCTCAGGCTTCTCTCAAGATAAATTCTGGAGCTCTCGTTATAATACTACCAACGATTACTACAGATAAAAATTGTCCTTGTGTACTTGCAATAGTAAAAGATGAAAACATAAATATATTTGCAGACCAGAAAAGGATTTGGCTATATGTAAAGCACATTTATTACAAACGTTTTAGAGGAAATTGTGTCTTTTCTCAAAGTAAGCGCTCGAGTCAAATTACATTATTATCCTTAAGTTAATTCATAAACTACAACGAAAAAAAAAATATTAAAATGTAGTATATACTTCTCTCTTATAATTTAAATGTTTATAGTGTTTTGGAATTTTTATGAATTATTCATTGCTTTCAATAATTCATTAAGCCAGGAGATTTTTCTATGAACTCTTTGACTTAGTTAGTAAGTACTATGACAGTTGAAACTACCCCATAAGAAAAGTTTTAATTCATTAAAATTAACTGGGTAGTTTGCAGTAAATATAATGTAAATTATTCATGTTGAATATTTATTCATCGTCGGAATCAACATCGTTTTATACCTAAATATTTTCGATTTACCATAACTTTAAAATATATTTAAAAACCCCATAGAGAATGGACATTTAATTTGGCTATCTGCTCACATTTTCCTTTGCTACATAATTCATATTACAAAACATATTTTATTCGCGAAACTTTAGGATGATTTTATATTATGGAATCATTTCTAAAACTTTCAATTCGCTTATTTAGATTTTAGTAAAAATAGTTGGAATGACACAGAATGGGATATCTGATAATTTATCTATAAAATTCTGTTAGGCGAAGTCAAAAACACCAGAAACCTAAAAAGGGCGGGGCATGAAAGACGTGGTCATTGTAAAAGTTAAACTTTTACTGCTTTTCTCATGGAGTTATGTGCTTTTTCACAGATCTATTTGCCCTGCGTGCTCATAAACAAAGAAGAAGAAAGTGCTTTGAAAATACTTATTTAAAGTTAAATGTTCTACTTCGATTATTTTTCATAAGCAAAGCATACAGCGCTTTCATCTCAAAACTTGCAGTCTAAATAGCTACTTAATATAAATTTAGTTAAGCAAAAACACGTCAATTTAGATATTGAGGGGTAATTTTAAAATCAACTTTGATTATATTTTACACTTAGCACGTTACCCTCAGCCACTATCATTTTGAAACATCAAATGACACACCTATCTTATGAAACATATTTTAAAGCGAATTTAATTATTACATCTTTTGTTTTCTAGCGTTGAGCGGCAACCTGGTTTGTTGTTACTTTTATTTTGAATTTGAACGGAAAAAGATTACAAAAACAACTAACCATTCAATGTGATAGGTTGTGCATTGTTTGAAAATAGTGTACACTCTATAAGAGAGAACAGAAATCAAGCGGGTTAGTAAGAAATTTATGTCCCCCCCCCCCCAGTTCATGTACATTTGTAGGAGCTAATGAACTGCTTCCTTCCACCGTATTACTCATGCTAACATGACGTGGAAAGAAATAGTGCAACATTGTGCCAACCTTACAGATAAGCGACATGTGCTTGTTATTCGTGTAATTTTCTCTGGCTCCAGATGTAGATAAGACTTAGCCAGTGGCAGCACATAACTATAACCATTTGCAAAATCCGGTATCTAGTAGGACAAATACATGCATTAGGAGTAAAGTACAAATTCGGATAAATATTTTGTAAAAAGCAGGAGTAGGCATGAACAGTAGATATTCTTACTGATTAACTGCACTTCACAATTGAAGAAGTAGGTGAACCACAATTTATTTGAAATAAATTTACATTTCCTTTTGAATGTGGACTTACAACTTGTTGCCTTTGATTTTCTAGACGGCTGGATAATGGGAAGTTAAAGATGTTCGGCACATTCATCTTCTCGAATATTCTTAACTGCCTACCGGATATTTTGTTTCAGCGCCTTCGCGGATTTTATTCCAAGTGCAGCAGCATGAAGATGCGATAGCTGAGTGGCTTTTTGCGCACTGCCGACAGATATACCAACTTGTGGGCTAGTCGTGTAAAAGACTTTCTAGGAGTAGTTTATAATTGATAGCCTATTTCATCAAGCTTCTCCTTTTTGATCTCGACTTTTTGTCAGTAAACACGTCTTCGGTTCGAACTCTGTTCATCAATCTTGGAGATGTTTGTTACTCCCGAAAATTTAGCACAAAATTCTCCCCTATACGATTTCTTTTGTACATAACAATCGTAACTGCCCTAGCTTATATCTCACTCTCGGTATACTCCACAATACACCAGTGCACAGTAACACGCATTTCCAGAAATGCAATAGAAACAACTAGCGTGATAAATACGACTGAGCAAGTTCAATTGCCCGCGTCACAGGAATTTTCAGTCTTATGGGGAATTGCGCTTTTCCACAGAATATTAACTATTAGTGTAAATTCCGATTGCGTAGTGGAATGAGGGCAAATTATTTAATATTCACAGAGAGCCCACTGTCTTATATCATAACATACGTTTATTTATGCGATAAAACAGAAAAAATATGTGCTTTAGTTCTGGAACACGAGAAAAATATATTTTATACAATTACTGAAAAAATTTTGTCATCTGTTGCGGCTATTTGTGCACTAGACAGTGACACAACAATGTTGGCATTTCTTTATACGTATTGTCGTTGAAAACAAGCGCCACAAGAAAGGACATTCCCCTTTGAGACACCGCTTCATTGCTCTTGCTGAGTATCGGTAAATGCAAGAGAAACTGTGGAATAGCATCAGACGAACAGCTTGATATACAAATGTCGCATATGAAATTTAACCAGCTAAAGTGCTTTTGAGGTACAAAGAACAGGAACTGCATAAAGAAGAAGTCAACATTTAGTAATGAAAATATTGTTGCTTTTCTTGCAGCTGTTGCCGCAAAACCGAATTAACTTTAACTGTTAAACACACGTAAGGGGATAGATGGACAAGTTACATGGCCAGCCCGTTCCATTGACATTACTTATTTGGATGTTTATGGAAAAGGAAAAGGCATGTCTAAAGTACCTACGACCAAAAAGCACAAGAAAGAACAAAGGAGTGAAGCGTTTGACACTGTTATTCTAATATGTTGGCAAATGTTACAGAATAATCTTCATAAAAGGAAACATGTTTTTAGATGTTGATGGAAGTTATTTTAAGCACACAAAATGATCTAGAGTGGTATCTTGGATGAATGTGATTTGCTTATTTTGTATCTTTATATATTATGCCTCATTTAAAACTCCGTGAAAATTCTCAAACGTTCAGTTCAGAAAAAACTATTTTATGTTGAAGAAAATCAGGATATCAAAGATAATTACCGTCCGTTCTTTTCAAATATTAAGAATCACTTGCTCTCTGTTCCTTATGAGGGAGGTTCGATTAAATGTTGGCTGTAATATAATTTGCAAGTACCTCCCTCCAATGGGATTTGGCAAAATCAGCATATCGTGTTATAGACCCATCTAACAGACAGTAGCTTATAATATACAATTGGGTCATAACCTGTTTTGGCAGTAAAAATCAAGAAATAGAAACGTTGTATACGAATTCAATATGTATTATTTTAATACATCCTATTATAATCATAATGAGAAATAAAGTCAATATAGAAAATAAAACATAGTGATAATTTGACTATTAAATTACATGAGCACCTCCTTTGTCTAGTGATAATGTTATTTATGCTGGCCTGGGAGTCCCTGGTACGATTCCCGCTACCTGCTTAGGAACTTTATGAAGTTAGGGAGATCTGGAACGAGTTTCACCCAGTCTCGCGAGGACAATTGGTGAGCTGCCTGTTTGAGAGGTGGCATTCTTCGATCTCGCAATCCACATGAGAAGCATGGCCCCTACACTGTATCTATGATGTTGCAAGATGGATATAGAGGACGCAGCAGTTGCTGAGGAGGAACTCTTGTGTCATATAGGCTTAAATTACGAACATAAAAAAATTATATTCTGTAAGCAATGGTCTTACTTATTTGGAAGGAAAAACTGTGGTTTTGAACAATTGGGTAAGCAAAGATTACAGTCTGTAGAAATAACATTTTTAAATAATATAACAAGTGAAATTAAAACGTAGGTATTGTAATCGTGTGAAAAATTGAGGTCTGGAATATAAGCAGGAATGGAATCACCTAGAAAAGATAAATGAACAACTGGAGTCATAAGAGTTTCAATTAAACCTAATGCGTGAAGAAGGAAAAGAAGAGGAAATAAAATATGTTCAATGACAAAAAAATAGACTCATATGACAAATTATAACCGTGAGACAAATAGTGATCAAATTCATGCATTATTCAAAGTTTTAATTAATTTTCCTGTGCGGTTAAATAACAAGCATAGGACCTAAAGGTAAATAAACAAAATACCCAACTTTAAATGTATATACGAGGGCAGGAAAGAAAGCATTGGCAACATATTCATAGTAATTTACATTGTAAACCCCTGCCATCGCTGTGACCTACTGAAAGACAATGAACTTGTGTAGTTAAGCTGTTTTTGTTGATGTTTAAGAAGGAGCACCCTACTGCATCATTGTAATGTGACTTGTTCTGACTTCTGCGACTAACACCCTCACTGCCCATCAACGATCCTCCTCCAGCAGTAATTGAATAAAATTAACGTAATGCGCTTCAAGGTCAAAACGACCTTAAATATGATGCATCCTTGTCGAAAGTCTGGCACCCAAATGACCACCGTTCGGTATGGCCAAGTTTCTTGCTATGGGCTTCTCACATACTTGCATGGCATTCCCGCCTCAATGCACACCCCTCATTTTTAGAAAATATTACTGGAAAGCGGTCTAAATTTACGCCATTACTGGACAACATCGTATTCATCCATCTAGTGACAATGAGTGCGTTGAACAGCTATGCAATTCCTCTAGACACGATGAGAACAACGCCCTCACATGTTTGTTAACAGTGGGGTAACAGTGTTGGCATTATTTTCTTTCCAGTCCTCGTAAATTGGTGATCAATACATCTAAAGGTTGACTTCTGAATTTAATTCCTAAAACTTGAAATTTTTTTAATAACATGATTTTTACTACTGTCAGTACAATCAATTAAATAAAACATAAAATACGAATTCAGAATAATTTAAATGCTTTTATAAAATATACAGAAATCTAATAGGCAGAGCAAGGCGATGTTAATAATATCTTTGTTTATTTCCTTGCTACATTCAGGGACTGTTACGAACAGATGAGAGAGAGAAATTATCTATGTATGTGATTACGTGGTTTGTCAAGTGTTAGAGGAAGAATTTTAAAGAGACATATACAGAAGGTCCCAAAAAGTGTATACATATTTCAAGCAAAGAAAAAACTGTCTTAACATAACAAAACTGAATTCACACAAACGGAAAATGATGAGCACTAATCATGTTAGACTTTTAAAGTTACAACAGTTGCTCAAAATGTCCACCATCGACGTCGATACACTTCTGAGTACGTTGAACTACTGATTGAGCAACGTTTGCGAAAGTGTCCTCAACGATTGCAGCACACGCCGTTTCAATTTCTTCCCGAAGTGCTGCCAGTGTAGCTGGTTTTCTACAGTATACAACATCCTTAAGAGTTCCCCATAGGTAGAAGTCTAACGGAGTTAGATCCGGAGAACGCGTTTTTTTTAAATGGTGTTCAACGTCCGTTTTTACTACTGAGGCACCACAGGCGGTGAACACTGGTGATACATCAGAGGAAATGATATATTGGGAAGAAAAAACATTTTTTTAAGGAAGGAAACGTTCCAGGCCTAAGTTTAGGGTACCTCCCGGCATTTGCCAGTTATGAGGACTGAGGAAAACTGGAAAAACCTCACTCAGGGAGAACGGTCCTGAAGGGATTCGAATCCCAGACTTCCCGCTCACGAGTCCGCGCCTTAACGACCTCGGCCACCCGTGGCGGCAAGAGAAAGCAGTGGAAACTCAATCGGACTTTGTCCTATCCAGTGCCAGATTGTTTCAATACCACTTCAAAATTGCTTTCCGATGTTCAAACGATAATCTTGGCTCCATTTGGTTGTAGCAACGCTAGCATAACACAATGTGTCACATCTGTTTACAGAATATCATACGATAATCTTGACTTCATATGTTCATTGTTGATCTACCTGTCACGTAACAATACTATCATAATGTATGTAAGTCACATCTGTTTGCAGAACATCATACTACACATTGCTGTTGTTTTTGGTCTAACTTTAAAATATATTAAATAGATATCTACTATGAAAGTGTGTATACAGTTTGTGGTACCCTAGATAATTGCAGCGACTATCTAATGAAGGTTTACTAGATTTTTTTTTTTTATTTCAGCTGTAGATCACGTTTGACCAGTTTCCTCTGAAAGGCCCGGCTAACGTTTGTTAATCCAAAAAGTTCCTATACCTGATTTAATGACATTCCATTGTTAGCCTGCGGTGCAGGTTCAAGGCAAGTGTTAAAAAAGAAAAGAATGAATGTAAACAATATACAACAGGGTAAAAACAGAACTATTAGTAATTGTAAACTATTTTGAAGAGAAATATTTACCAATAGGGACCTTAGTGCTGTTCATGATTTCATTGCTGGACCGTATAACGTGATAAGTGACGTCACCCATGACCTCAGTGCTTCCATAAAAGTTGCACAGCATGTGGTTACCAGAGTCGAAGAAATGGAAAAACTCTCGAGCCAATTGGACAGGAAGTGGTTCCCCAGAGCACACCCACATTTTCAGCTGATTTAAAGGTTGATGTTTTCTTGATTCAAGTCCAAGATACAGCAGCAGTGAGCGCAATAGTGAGGGAACAAGCACCAATCTCTGCACCTGCAATAAACATCGTTAATAAATATGTAGACAGACTACAGCGGAAATACTTGATGCTTAATTGTTGTTTTCATTCATTTTAAGCGTGCGTCAAGTAAATATGATATAATCAGTGCATATGTATTTTAACAAGAACCAACAGCGCAAGTGCTCGCTAGTAGCCTTGTGCGTCTTTTCATGGCTGAATGATTGAAAAAACATGCAAACGCAGGTCCAGAAGTTTCCGGCCTCGCCGATAAGGATTATCGCCTTCACAAAACCCTTATCTGGTGTCATACCTATCTGTTACGTAAATATTTTTTTTTCTAATGGGTCGAGAAAGCATTGAAGACGAAGAGCGTGCATGTCGGCCCTTGGAGGCGTTCTCTCCTGAAAACATCGCTCTTGTGAAAGGAGAAATTGTGGAAGACCAGCGGGTCATAGTTACAGAAATAGCAGCAAGGTTGGGCCTTTTTAAAACAACAGTCCTTGGAATTATTCACGAATAATTTAAACAGGAATAAGGTTAGTGCAAGATGGGTGTCTAGAGTTCTTTCCTCAGTCCAAAAGTAGCAACGAGTCATCTGTTGTCAGGCATTTTTGGAGCTTTTACTGTGGCAACGAGAGAGAAGTTCTGCTAACCATTGTTACAGGAGATGAAAGTGTGCTCCTCTACTATGATCCCTTGTCCTAAAGAAAATCAATGTAGTGGCGTAAACCTGACAAAGCATCGCCTCTAAAGGCCAAGGTCACTCAGTCAACCAAGAAGACCTTGGCCACAATCTTTTGGGGCTGTAAAGGAATACTCTTCATTGACTTAAAGGAGAGGAACACCACAGTAAATGGGGAGTACTATGCTGACCTACTGCACAGACTACGTGCTTCCATCAAAGAGAAAAGAGAACAGCTCTTGTTGCAATGGAATCCGTGAGGTAATGTGGCTTCAAGGAGATAGACCATTCACCCTACAGCCCAGATCTAGCTCCCAGTGACTATTTCCTCTTCTCAAAATTCAAGAATGACCTGCAAAGGAAGAAAATTTAAGTGTGACGAAGAAGTGATGGATGCTGTTTATGCCCATTTTGCATACAAGACTTTTGACTATTTTGGGGGGGGGTTAAAATATTAATTCAAAGATGTGGGAAGTGTATTGTAATAAAGGGTAACTATATTGAAAAATTAAATATAGTTTTTGTTCTTTATCATACCTAGAAAATCGTTAGGCCGGAAACTTATGAACCTACACTCGTACTTGCAAGGACAGGAACAGAAAACATTTCAAGTATTTTATCCAGTGTCATTCATTAGTTTAAACAAATCTCTTACCTCATGCTGTTCGAGCATCCTTATAAGCCGTTCGGGATCTTTGGTTACATCCCGCGGCACCACGACGACGCAACGTCCTTTGCAGAGTGGGCCCCATATTTCACTAACGGAATCCACGAAAGTAAGAGCCGTCTTGAAGACGCAGGTTCGTTCACTTTCTGCATACGGAAACATGCGCCATTGCCAACGGAGTCTATTCAGCACCACATTGTGAGGTAACCGCACACCTGTGCAACCGACAAAACATTTCAGCTCTCCGAGCTCTACAAGAAGCTTAAGTGTATTTGTAAACCGGTCTGTGAGGAACCTTAATGGAATTAATATATTTCCTATGAAAGACAAGGCCTGTTCCTTAGACTCAATCATTAATACAATCAGAGATATCAGCTCAGTTTAAAATATCATAGAATTATGTTAGACTGTTTAGAATATTCTAATTCTAATAACAGGAAGGTTTTGTCATCCGTATTTAGCTCAACTTTTATTAACAGAAACTGTAGAACGTCTATGAATGTCCATTAATATTGTACTCTATCTTGTTTCGTTCACAAGGAATAGAACTACATTTTCCACTGTTCCTAAGTCTAGTAAGTTATCCAGCTATAAAATGCTGGAAAAGTTGAGTTTAAGGCGTTTACTGTGATTTCGTGAATGGCTTACATATTCCTCAATTTGTAATTAAATAAATGGAAGGTTGGTTATAAATGTTCTTCATTATTTTGTTCTTTCTAGGTTTTTCTTTCGTCATTTTACGCCTTTCAGATGTATGTACAGCTAGACAAGCTATGCTTTACAATGCAACGCCAGTATTCAATCAATACTTATACATAGTTGTAGCACGCTTTATACTGTCTTGCTGCCTTATACGAAGTGTGATCAAAAAATAACGGCAATATTCGTTTTTCTTAAAGAATCTTTATTTATTTGCCCCCATCAAAGTATCCACTCCGGATATAATTCACCTGTGTCAGCGCTTTTTCCAATCTTGGAAGCACTTCTGGAACTCACTTTTCGGTATGCCCTTCAGCTCCTTCAGCGTTTGTGTTTTTACCTCATCAATGGTGGCAAAACATTGTCCTTTCATGGTTTTCTTCAGCCTTGGGAATAGAAAGAAGTCGCAGAGGGCCATGTGCGGTGAATATGGTGGCTGAGGCGACATAACAGTTTTGTTTTTTGCCAAAAAATCACGAATAAGCAGCAATCTCGGAACAAACTTTGGTGCCAAATGTTTCATGCCAAAACATCCGAAAAAAATTGCTTGGCATGAACCAAATGATATACCGACATCATCAGCAAGCTCTCTGATATGATTCGGCGATTTTCCAGAATCATTTTCTTCACTTCTTCGACGTTGTCGGCGGTTATTGATGTGCTAGGGCGGTAGGCATCTTCAACGTCTTCACGGCCCTCTTTGAAATGTCTGTACCCTCTTGTCTTGCTCATAGCAGATTCGCCAAAAGCCACAGTCAACATTTCGAATACTTTGTTGCACTTTATCCCATTTTTCAAGCAAAATTTAACACAAATTCTTTGATCAAACTTTTTCGAAAGTTATAAATCGCCGAGCATACCAAAACACGTCTAACCTTTTAGACTGTCAACAATGAACTAAACATTCAAAACAGCTGAAAACGCCAACATTGGTCAGAAAAATGTGTAACAACAAGTTTAAAAAAATGAAAATCGGATTTATGAAGCTCGCGAAATAAAAAAAAAAAAAAAAAAAAAAACGACGTTCTTTTTTTTTATCATATCACGTATTGTTTCATGCAGATATTCGATAATATTTATTTTTACACCGACGTGCACTAAACCAGTTTATAAGGAGTTCTGCTTATGAACAAACACTAGAAGAATATTTAATTAAATAGAATTCTGCCACAGAGATGCAGTTCGCGAATGTTCTCAGTAATTCTGTACAATAGGCAGATAATGTAAACAGAAAATTTGAGTTAACACTCAACACACGTGTCAAGGCTAGACAGCGTTGCATGCTAGAAAGAGCATAGTGGCTTAGGGGAGTGAGTTGTTTTAGGTTTTTATTAAATTAAAGTAAGCAACTTGAACCTATTGGTTTCAATTGCATATTTAATTAAGAATAGAATTGTTCTTCTTGAATACTATACAACGCCCGTTTTAACTACTGAGAAATCACATGCGAAAAACAGAATACAAACAGCATATTACTTGTTTACATTCAGCAACAATTCTGGAATGAACACATGGAAATGTTTGTCATAAAGACAAAACAATGGCATTACTGGCATATTAATTAAAGTGACAATATTAATACAAATTAAAAATAAAATGAAAGATATAACAAGAAAGAGAAAAACATAATCTCATAGTCCGTTAAAAACCTATTTCAATTAATTACTTGATTAAGGTGGGGGCGTGGATTGAATTAGAAAAAAACTACGATTAAAGTCGTAAATTCTATCTAACACACGCGTGGACGCCTTGGCCTCTCTCTACACAACAGGTTAAGTATACAGTAGTTATTACGCTCATGTTTCCCCTCTCCAGCATGCTGTGTGTGACGTCAGATGGTGTCAACACAGTGTGGAGTTGGCTCATGCAATTAAACCACATCGCTTACATCCACAAATCGCTTTTCACAAAGCAGGGACCCTTCATGCACAACTTCAGTTATATTTTTTACATTTAAATTAATATTAAAGCAATCATATGTTTAAAATACTAATCTGTGTATAAACACGAAAGCTTGTCTATACTCTCCTTCCCGCCGTCTTCCTCAGTTGCGGAATACTTTATTCATGTTCTTGAATTTCTTTCTGGCTAAATCACTGGATACTCCTGTTTCCGAAACGTTTCAGTTTCTTAAATGTTATCTTCTTAATGACCTTCATCCTATTATAGTAGGCGAGAAATTACCTTGAGATAGACGTGTCTGCTGCCACGTGGCCGCCCCAGCACGTGTTGCCACTTCCCTACGGTTGCACTACAAGAGCATCATCATTCTCTTCGCTGTCGATTTCCATTATTATAAAACGTTCCATTGCTTTTTCTACAATGCCTTCTTTCCATGCATTCTCCTGAAAACTCGTTGCTACTGCATATAATTTCCGTTAACTGTTGCAACGCCGATGATGTCATGCCTCTGATGAAAATGTGTTTTTGTCACCTGATTGGTCAGCGATAGGACGAGCTTTTCGTTAGCATAAACAAGTCCCAAGTGCTAATCACAAACAAACTTCTCGCTTACTTTAAACGTAACTGCTCGAACATATCACATAATTGCACATTTTTATATCAAGGTGTTTAGTTACTAATTTGTCCACGAGAGTCTTCAGTATATTTGAAATTTATTTTACACGAAAATTGATGATGTTTTTCTGTAAACTGACAGGGTGAAGCCACTGTTCGAGTTTAATTAACCTTCTCTTTGAAAACAATGAAAGTCAGGTTTTCTCTACAGTAAAGCATGTGTCCTTTACAATGAAGTAATATTTTGATTTTTAAACTTTATATGCTACATAGCCTTCTAATAATTGCAACATTTTAGAAAGTACATATGTCAATCTACTTGTTCAGTACATGAAATGGTATGCTTGCCCGTCTTTTCCTGAAATTTTTTCTGCTTCCCCATCATTTTCAATTTTGCTGAGCATTGTTGCTCTCAACAGTTGGTATCCGTGCACAATTCTCAGACCAGTCAAACTTCTTTTTTTTAATTACTTCTATTTTATCTTTGTTTGTAAGCTATTTTTGTCTTTTTTAAATAGAATTGTTAACTTCCGATGCAAGGATCCAGGAAAATTCAATTTGAATGTGGGAAATTTTAGTGTATTTTAGCAGCGAGTTTGAGAAGCTGCGATTTAAATTTTTTTTTCATTATTTTCCTTGTCAAAATGCGGGAAATTTATGTAGAGAAACAGACGGGCCTTCTACATAACTGAGCCCATTTGTTTCTCAGTTCATATATTTAGAAAACTCTACAATACAAAATACCTGACACTTTGGTTTTCGTACCATGATTGGAAGTAACTGCATAGCTGTAAGGCATGTTAATTCCTTCTTAATTATATTCAGTACTTAAAAGAAGTTTGTGAGTATGTATAATATTGACACAGCAGGAAACGTCCCTTGATGTTTTACTTATGCTCAAAATACCGCGCGCGCTCTTTACCGGTGTCTAACGCTTGACGATATGACGCCAAAAATCCCACTTGGATTGCCTTGGTGGGAGGCGAGTGCCTTTTGTGGTGCTATGAGAAGGCATAAATTCTTAAGCACTTAATATCAAGTTACGTGCACTCAAACGTAGGCTATGAGTCACCGACCAGTATCTAAAAAGAATTGATGAAAGGCATAAGGGGTATCTCGTGATCCATTGTCTATTTGTCCCTTTCATGACTGGGGGAAGGGGGGGTTATTTTCTAAAAAGTTTAACACACGACTTAGTATTTGTAAATTTGTGTATTTCAGTGTTTTTTCCCTCAACATTTCTGATGCATAAATAGGAACATTAACGGTCTGGCTAGATCCATGTGCTAGATAAATATTTAATTGTGAACCAGAAGCTGTTGAAATAAATACACTTACTATTATTACTACTATTACTACTATTACTACTACTATTACTACTACTATTACTACTATTACTACTACTATTACTACTACTACTACTATTACTACTATTACTATTACTATTACTATTACTACTATTACTACTAATACTATTACTACTATTACTACTACTATTACTACTACTATTACTACTATTACTACTACTATTACTACTACTACTACTACTACTATTACTACTACTACTATTACTACTATTACTACTACTACTATTACTACTACTACTACTACTACTACTACTACTACTATTACTACTACTACTACTACTACTACTACTACTGATACTACTGATAATAGTCAATATAACTTCATTCCGCTCTATTCTGCTTTTAATACTTACAAATTCGAATACCTAGTTATTAACACTTGTTAAATATTGAAGATTTAATCTATAAATTGCTTTTAGTAAAAACAAATACTTTTGAATTATGACAACATAGTAGTATTTTCGTTGAAGTTTAACATAGACGTGTTAGAGACTTTTCATGAAAATACAACAAGCAAGAGACTTCAGTTTTACAGAGGAAGAAAGTTGCAATTAGTTCGGGTATCAAAATTGTGAAATTAAATTTGGAACGAAGTGTGAAGCAGTAAATTGTATTTAAAGGAGGGTAATTAACTGGTTAACTTGTCAACTCTAATTAAAAACTTGTTGAGTTCCCAAGGTTGCCAAGAAGCTATTAACTGCACGCATGTAAGTCGAGGATAAGTCGTTATTTCATGATTTCTTTCATCACTTGTCATTTACCATGCGTGACATGAAATTGAACACCTCGTCTGGGCACTCACCAAATTTAAGTTGATTTTGTGATGCAGGCACAAACAACAACTTTCTTAAAGAACTTCTCTCCAGGCATTCAAGAGCTGATAAACTTAACATTTGTGTGTGGCATCTCATCTTGCCTACCAGAATTTTGTAATATCGCTGTAACTCATGGCATATGACAGTTTTTGAAAAGCTAAAAATAACGTTTATCTATCATAAGATGTAGCACAAACGTTTGCCAGAGCACACCTGAGTGTATTTATTGATGTACTGCAAGTGAAACACGCCTGGTAACGCTCTGAGAAACAGCACTGACCGTCAGAAAAATTCACGGGTTGGTTACTTCCGTTAGTGTTGCGCAGGTCGTCACTTCTAGAACAAGGTCACGGAGAGCGAGACAGATGTTGACCTTGACCAACATACAGACCTGTAGGAGTTTTTTATTGCTTCCGCAATGTAGGTATTTTTATAAACCTGATCCGCATATTAATTACCACAGTGCAAGGAACATAAACGATCTTTCCTTGAGCTTAAACCGGCTCATTAGCAGTTTGTTTATTCTCGGTTGCTGACTATTTCCTCACGATTTAATCCTGTAAAGCGCTTCCTTCCCCGTTTGCTCTGTGATCCAAGCGCTTTATCCACAAAACATACATCAAAAGACTGTTCATCTTCAACGTATAACGAACGATTATTGGATATATATATATAGTCACAGTTCAAAATGTACAAATATTCGCAATTACTAGCTATTGTAAACATTTACCTAATAGGGAAATGTAGGTAAAAAAATGTATATATTTGTACCTTGTCCATAAATTGTTCACATTTTATGGCAAGTGTTCACATTTACCAAAATAGTGTGCTTGGTACTGGTAGACTGAATAAAAGTTACTCTTCAAATCTTGGTTGTTGTATTGTTCTTGTATTTGTGTAAAGGCGGTATTGTTGAAAGGTCAGTACGTAATCATACGTATTTTCGTGGGTAGTGGCAGTACATTTTATTAGGATCTGCTGGCTTACACCTTTTAGGTTATGGCAGCATGGTACTGTACGTTAATAAAAATTACAAGTAAATTCGCTTTAAATCAGGGAGACTGTAGGTTAAATGTTCGTGAAAACACCAAGGAAAAAAATACTACATTAGAATAAAAAAAAAATCACTGGAAAATATCCAATAAGTTTGTCTCATATTTTTTACATGTTTATTGTCCCTCAAATGTTGCAACGAAACGAACAAGATCGTGATTTAATAGCTAAGGCAAGAGAAATTATTATTGATAATATTATTATTATTATTATTATTATTATTATTATTGATAATAATATTTTGAGGGAGGATTGGGAATGCAGCAGCCTACAAACAACTTTAACAGAGATGGCGGATATCACCTGAGTAACGCGTTCCTAAAAACAAACAACTACACGCCTCTCCTCTTTTGCCACACATGTAATATTTATCGACCTTCTAAAACCAGACAGAGACGGATTAATACCGTCGTCTTTTAGCACTCAGATGTTGTTCATCGTCCACTGATGATGCTAACCGCAGCAGTTGGTGAAAGCTATGGTAGCACATTAAATCATGGACCACGGTAAAACAGCTCGGAAAATTTTAACTGTTTTTATTTAATATTCTGATTTTAATGAAATACGTATTAAATTATTTTCTTTGGCTCTTGATCTTCTTCCTTTAGTTCCTTTCCCTCCATGGCTATCTATAGTTATTCCGCTTTTCTATGTTGCAACTCGTCTTAATTATTCTTTACAGCTGGTTGACAAGTGATGAATCTTTCTCATTCAATCTCATTAGCTGTCAGAACTATAACGACTCTTATTTTCAGCTCAATGCTTTATTCTGCATTTTTCTTACAAATTTATCCTGAAACAGGTAGCGGAATATTCTAAAATATCTCTTAAGATGGGCAATTTCTATTCCTTTCATTTTTTTTTTTTCAATTATTTGCCAACGTTTTATTCTGTTCTTTATACAGTGACAGCTGGTGCATTTTGAACGTAGAGATAGGGACTTCGTTAGTAAAAGCAAAATACAAATAGCAAAATTTAATCCAAGAGTAAGGTATTCACGCTGACCGAAAACTATTATCACCATCACACAATGCAGTAGAGAGCGTTTTTCTCTTCACAATAAAATATTTAAAAATGTTCTCATAGTTGGAAATTCAAAACTTCTTGTAAAAAAACTCTCTGCAATGGGCTTGCACTTCTGAAATTTAGTTCTGATTTTGGTCATTCACTGTTTTTTTCTATTCCTTTACATAAACTTAGTGAACCGAAAACAATTCTTTGCAAATTGGTCACTTTCATTTTAAGAATTCTATGCACACAATACAATAATACATCATAACCGATCCCAGTCGAGATAAAGCTGATGGTTGGAGGCGAAGGGATGCAAATGATCAAATACTTTCTCCTGTCCTTGGCAGCGGAAACACCTAGCGTGGGTTTTATTTACTGTCTGGCCATGGACGTTTAGACGCTGTGAAAACTTGCATCGATTTGCACTTTCATTTATTGTCGTCCATTTTACTGATCACTGCATTTAACATGAACTTGATCTCTAAAACCGCTTCTAAAATATGTAATGTCGTAGTTGTGGATATCAACAAGAGCTACAAAAAATGAATTTCCATTCCGTTAACATCGACTCCGCTTGAGTGAATTCTAAGAATTATCGAATTAACAAGCAGGTTAAATTCGAATAGCGTGACGTTGCTATGGTAACCGCTTATTCAAATGGTTCGAATAGACTTGGACTCCAAAATCCGACCGCCACGGGTGGCCGAGATAGTTAAATCGCGGACTCGTGGGCGGGAGGTCTGGGGTTCGAATCCCACCAGGACCGTCCGGCCTGAGGTTTTTTCCAGGTTTTCCTCAGTCCTCATAAATGGCAAATGCCGGGCAGGTACCCTAAACTTAGGCCTGAGATCTTTTCTTCCTTAAAAATAAATCCTTTCCCAATATATCATTTAATTTCATGTATAACCAGTGTCCATTGCCTGTGGTGCCTCTGTAGCAAAAACGGGCGTTAAACACAATTCATTCATTCCATAATCCGAGTCCATTTGACAGCTACAGTAATAGGATATTCGATTGTTGACAGTATTTGATATAATATAAATATGTGACCATTTTAAAGATGATATAATCGAAACAGAGAATATTAAGGATATTAAAAATAATAAAACGAAATTTTAAATGTTATTTAGGGAAGCCGACGTGCCAGAGTACTGCCTCAATAGTCACTCTGGTTCTTCGATATTTGTATATCATTTTATATTTTACCTTGTTATTATAAACCAGGGTTAGATGAACCGTATCTTGATCACTTCTTCAATTTTCTTACATTTGACTACTAGGATGTTTATAATTTGTGTATGATTTCTTTTGTCCAGAATTTGTTTATATATTCGGTTGTTTTTCTAGGTATTCAGTTTATTTATACTCCCAACACAATCAAAATTGCAACGTTTTCATTAAAATAAAGTGTCAATTTGCATTGTGTTAATTGTAAATTATTAAAATATCACCATTAAAAGGAATCTGAGTATTTTACTGCTGATAAAAAACTTACACACACACACGCACACACACTAATCTCCATAATAACATCTCCTTCTTTAATTTGCGCCGTGTCTGGCCTACGCTACACTTCAAATGAAAAAAGAATCATACAGAGTAGCTAACCCTGAACACTACCTACGAGTGTAGGTCCATAAGTTTCCGGCCTCATCGATAAGGATTATCGCATTCACAAAACCCTTAGCTGGTGTCACACGTTATCTGTTAAGTAAATAATTGCAGCTGTAGCTTTCGCTTCGCGCTCCGCTGTGTTCAGTTGTTCAGACATAGTTGCATAAAGAAGGCTATGTGTAGAAGATAGTGACATGTTCAAAATGGAGTATCGAACTGTTTTTAGTTCTTCACAAAAAAAGGATTCCTCCAAATGTATTTAAAGAGAGATTGGACGGTGTATATGGGGAAGCATACTCCTCATTTTCTACCGTAAAAGAATGGGCCAAACTTTTTCGAATGGGTGGAGAAAGCGTTGAAGACAAAGAGCGTGTAGGTCGACCCTTGGAGGTGCTCACTCCTGAAAACATCGATCGCTCTTGTGTAAGGAGAAATTATGCAAGACCGGCGGCTCAAAGTTACAGAAATAGCAGCAAGGTTGGGTCTTTCTTAAACAACAGTCCTTCAAATTACTCATGAATAATTTAAATATGAATAAAATTAGTGCAAGATGAGTGCCTTGACTTCCTTCCTCAGTCCAAAAGCAGTAACGAGTCATCTGTTGTCAGGCATTTTTGGAGCTCTGCCGTGGCAACGAGCGAGATGTTGTGCAGACCATTGTTACAGCAGATGAAACTATGGTCATCTACTATGATCCCTCATCCAAAAGAGAGTCAATGGAGTGGTGTAAACCTGGCGAATCATCGCCTCCAAAGGCCAAGGTCACTCAGTCAATCAAGAAGAGCATGAACACAATCTTTTGGGACAGTAAAGGAATACTCTTCATTGACTTCAAGGAAAGAAACACCAGAATAAATGGGGAGTACTATGCGGGCATTCTTCACAACAACGCGCCTGTGCATACAGCTCTTTTGGCAAAAGTGAAGAAATGTGACTTCAAGGAGTTCGACCATCCACGCTACAGCCCAGATATACTTCCTGGTGACTATTTTCTCTTCTTAAAACTCAAGAGGGATCTTCGAGAATTGAAATTTAAGTATGACGACGAAGTGATGGATGCTGTCCATTTTGCAGACAAGACTTTCAACTATTTGGGGAGGGGGGATTGAAATGTTAATTCAAACATGTGAGAAGTGCATTGCAATAAAGGATAACTATATTGAAAAGTAAAATATAGTTTTTGCCTTTATCCTACCTAAAAAATGGTTAGGTCGGAAACTTATGGACCTACCCTCGTATATTTCCGATTTAAACAACACTAGGTTTCTGTATTGCAGCCCACAAACTATAACCCCTTCCCTCTAACGTCATGTAACCCCTTAATCCATACATCCATCCATCCATCCATCCACCCACCCATCCATCCATCCATCCACCCATCCATCCATCCATCCATCTATCCATTCATGCATTCATCTCTCTGCCTATCTATCTATCTATCCACCCACACACGCACCCATCCATCCATCCATCTATGATAATTATCAAATTATCATATAATAAAAAGCATTACGTACGTTTCTTTAAGCAATTTCACGGTCTAATTCTTGGCCACCACTAAAGGATAAACTGTCAACGGCTCCTTGGATTCTCACTTCCTAGTCTCCTCAGGTTTATACAACATTTTTGGGAGACATTAAGCTAATTTTCTGCAAATAGCAATTCGATTTTCCAACGTGTGTACGCTAATAACAAAATTCTTCTTCTTGATTTCGTTTGGCCACCATAACTGAGCTTGGTTCAACCCTCCCCTCATTTTTATGTGTTCAGCAGAAAACACGGATGTCATTATTTCTTCCTATATTTGTGACGTCGTTTCTAAACTTCACAGTATGACAAGGTGATTCACCCAGCAACGTCCTAGGCAGAGGTTGCTTCATATGTTAAAATGTTCATATATTCTGCATCTAGTCACCGGTTTATGAGTCAAATTCATTACTGGCATAGGTAGAACTTAAAGCATTTCCCAATCTTCCACGTTTAAATAGCTAATTGGGTTTGTAGCTGACAATGGTCACTTGTATTAAGCAACACAACATGGTCTCATAAGGACATTTTGTGGGTTGCGTAATGTTTTATGGCGTAGACAGCCCCCAAACCTTCTGATTATTTTGTTTTATTAGTTTCCGTTCAAGTTACTAACGTATTATCTACTCATTTGTCACGTTCGGCCAAACCTTGGGAATGACAATATTGGGGCTTTCCCTGTTTTCTCTTTCGTTCCACGTGGAGCACAACTGTTGCCTCACCTGGTTACAAAACCCATGTGTACAACATCAAAGTGGAAGGAGGTAAATATATTCAAGATATGCTGTACTAACACATTTGCTTTTCAGTGCGTGAAGAACATATTTTGTCAAAATGTTCTTAATGCATTATATACATTTAGAATTAATATATAATATTGTACTTGTAATTAAACTTACTTGAAAAGAAAATTTTATTTATTGAAATTAGCCAAGAGCCTAATAAAGACTCCTGCCTGAAACGTTTATTTTTGTTGTAATGTCAGGTAGGTAAACGTTAAAATAGTGAAAAATGAAGTTCACTTGATTAAATCTTTTTGTCCTACCCCTTTTCTCAACAGAACAAAATTTTATTTTGGTATAAGGCATGGAAAATATAATAAACTTGCTAGAGAATTTATTATACCTTACTGACACTGCAATTGTCAGTTTGCCCTATAACACCATATACCTAGGTCTGAAAAAATGCACTGAGAGAATGAATGAATCAATGAATGAATGAATGAATGAATGAATGAACGCCCGTTTTTACTATAGGGACACCACAGGCGATGGAAAGTGATGATATATGACATGAAATGATATATTGGGAAAGCATTTATTTTTAAGGAGGAAATCCTTCCAGGCCCAAGTTTAGGGTACCTCCCCGGTATTTGCCATTTATGGAGACTGAGGGAAACGCCTCAGTCAAGAGGACGGTCCAGGCGGGAATCGAACTCCAGACCTCCCGTTCACGAGTCCGCGCCTTAACGACCTCGGCCACCCATGGCAGTGGAATCATTTGAGAAACATCATTAAAATAACGTGAAAGAACAAGGAATATTGTCAAACAATTATTCTTTTTGAGTAGTTTTTGTATATTAGTTAGTGCTATCAAACCAGTTTTTCTATAAAGGACCATCAATAATAGAGTACAATAGCAGTCGTTATCAGAATACCTATTTTTTGTCCTTTCTTATTTATGATCTTATGAATATAATATGAGATTAGTATCATGTCTTATCAGTATATGGTACAAATATTATTACTGCCAATAATGTTGATAAAAGAGAGTTAAATGTCGTACCTAAATTTATACATGATAGCAGTTTGTGCTAAATTGAAATAAAACTAAAATAATGCATTTTAAAGCTTGTAAAATTGATAGTTTCAAACTTAGAATGCATTTAGCAACTGTCTTTTAGAATCACCAAGAAAATTTCATGGTTTACATATCAACAACATATTAAGATATCAAAGCAAATGTCCTCAAATTTAGCACAGCGTATTTTGCGATCAGGTGTTCTCTAGTGCAGTATACTATGCAATGTCGACTTGCAGACTTATGGAAATTCTATAGATGTTAGTGTTATAGTTTAAAAACTAAAACCATTAGGCATATCTGTGGAAGGTATATCTGTGTGCCATTGATAAACTTCTGTTTAGAAAATGCTCCTCTGTTTCTTAGGGTTAATCTTTATTACGTTTTATAAACGTGCGTTGTATTTTGGGCATCTAAATAAATTAGTAATGTAACAATATCAATCAATGATCTCTACTTCTCGTTGAAAAAAATATAGTAATGTTTATTTGTAGTCCTTAAGCGTTTATCTAGTTAATTGAATTTTTCTGATGCCAAAAATTACTCTTTTGAATACCAAAGAAATGCAATTAGCAACCCACGCAATAAAACTGCGAGCATTGTGATGTCACATCCGCATGTGTTCGTGTTTTGTTTTTACCAATTCCGTTTCGAGGCTTGAAACGTAGTGACTCCATTGACCACTTGGAGTTGTTTAACACTCTTAATTAACCAATGTAACGAAAATGAAAGGTTTTCAGAATGGTTACATAATACTTTCACGATATTAATCCTTTTATCTACAGAATTAGACACGAAGGGATAATGCAGAGTCAAGGACAAGGTTCTTACTTATAGATTTAGTATAAAATTCCTCTGGAGTTTTACAATACAAGCCGACGAGTATATAATGAATAGCAATAGAAACAGTAACTGTAAACGATTTTTCTACAGATGTTCAAGTGAGCTCCAAGGTCATACGGTAGACTTCGACAAACGTTTGCACATCATTCGTTCAGAAGATAAGGTTGGTACCCCTTTAAGATGAACTCGCAGGGAGTCAGATCATGTGACTCCGAAATTATGACAAGACCCGTTGTAGTTCCTTAGCTGCAAATCTCAGGATGAAAATGCGAGCACTCCCCAATCTTGTGCTGTGGCAGCTGCAGTATGAATAGTTACAGAGAGTTCTTCGAAAAACAGCTCATAAACAACGTTACGCAAATAGTATAAAACAGATTGATTTTCGGAGAATTCGCAAATGTTGTGCGCATGCGTGCGAGTTTATCCTCCTACCAATATTATTCCACCACACGCGGAAAGCAGGCTCATAATTGAAAGCCAATCTGATAGCAATAACTGCATCTGCCAGCTGTTCCTGGAAGTTGAAGTTATTTAACAGATGTGCTTCGATCCGCACGTATCGAAGCTTAAAGGAACAATAATGATTTATGTGGTTTCTGCTGCAAACACTTCGAAGAATTCTCCATTTTTTTCTGCTTCTTCTTTTGTTTCTTTTTCCCCAAGTTGTTTGCTGCCAAGGCTGCCGATGCTTGCGGATTTTCTCTTGTACATGTAGCGGATTCATCATGTATACCATGCAAGGAATGATTTACCTCTCGATTGCTTCCTCTGATAGCCTGGCACAGGGTGACAAAACTATCGCACTAATTTTATCTGTAAAAAAATCCAAAGTTTCTTTGATTCACTATGAATTTCTGACGGGGTTAATTTTGGCGTGCATTGCATATTTTGTTTTCTTGTGCACACTTTTCGTACATCGTTGCACATTATAAATGCTCTTCTAAAATTATTCTTTGGTCTATCATGCTATCAAAACGGAGTATGTTATACGTATAGCAGCAACATTTCAATAGCTTCCTATCTGACATAAATCCCATAATAAATCACGTATTACCAATATATAATAATAAGCAGGTATCTAACATCCCGTGCCTTCTATTCTGCAGCCCCATTCTTGGTATGCCACTATATTATGATACGCAGAATGGAAGGAAACCTAAAAATATTTTTATGAAAGAGACGTAACGCACGTACAAAGCAAACAACAAATCTTAAAACAGCACGGTGAACAGTAAATTCGAGAGCCAATAACTACAAAGACGAGAGAGGCAAAGCTTGAAACGCGGGGTAATATGTTACTGTTAAGAACCAAGTCCAACTATATTTACCACACCCCGATAGAGGTATTGATAGTAGACAAAATGGTGGAATGTGTGATCCGTGTGTTAATTACATCACTGTTTTAATTTGCAGTTATTTGGTGGTGGTTTACAACTGGAAGTAAATCAACAACAGTATGTTACTTCTTTTGTTTTTATTAATTTAATATTGATTTAGTAAAATCACATCAGAAAGTTTTTAATAGAAAGTGTCAAGTTGTTCTTATATGACTTTATTATAGCAGTGAACAACAAACATAATATCAAAATTACATTTCCTAAATAGCAGTAATTAAAGGAGGAGTGGACAAAGAGTATACATTGTGCAAACTTTGAGGTTAATGATGAAACAGTAGCAACCTATCGTATTAAACTTTGTGGTTTAGCACGATAGTTTCCCAGCTGATTCCTTTGATCTACCATCATGTGTGAGGATGTAAGGAAACCCCCCCCCCCAAAAAAAAATATATGAAGCGTGGTTTGGATCAAGATAAAGAGAGTTTTAGTGAGGCTGATATTTATAACTTGTTTCGACTCGTTTGCAAGTGAATTTATGCAGAGACGGTATACTTGTAGTGTAATAGTCCATGGGACTACTATTAACACACGGTATTTGGTTTGTTGCAGTTAACCTGGTTTACTACATTTATAGTGGAAGTAAATCAATAGTAGCATATTAATTTTTTATTAAGTTAATATTGATTTAGTGAAATCACACCAGGAACTTGTATACAGAAAGTATTTAGCACAACATGGGTTGCTCTTGCATAAAACTATATCTACATTTTCTAAATAGCAGTAATTAAAGGGGAGGTGGTTAAAAAGTATACACCGTGCAAATTCTGAAGTTAATGATGAAACTGTAGTGTGTATTAAGGTTTTCTTACTAAAATTTATGGTTAGGAAAGACGTTTTATTTGTGAAATTTTCCTTAATCTATTATTTTGTGTGACAATGGGGATTAGTAATGAAGAATATGTGACGCGGGTTTTGGAGCGAGATAAAGAGAGTTTTAATGAATGGGTGAACAGGATATTATGTTTCGATTTCTTTGCAAGTGAGGTTAAAGCAAGACCGGTTCACCGTTTATAACTATTGCCAAGGAAGACATGTCCTTTTCCTTATGATAGGCAATGATAAATATGATGCTGTCCAAACTATGCGGATTAGTTTTAAAGGTCCAGTTATTTGGAATTTTGTGTATTTTATAAAGATTTATGCTTACCTGTGAAGAAGTTTATAGTTCACATTATTTTATATTTCGTGTACGTATTGAGAAATGTTATTTGTAAACACTTTCAGATTTTTAAAAACTGTCGAAATATTTTATAATGATAAATACTATCGTTTTGTAAACATAATACTGCGTAAATTTTTTCGTATTTACTATTGGCAGTAATAGAACCACTTCGGTCGCCATTTTTTACGTATTGGGGTCTGGTAAATATAGTCGGTCTTGAAAGAAATTTTAACAGCATGGTCCACTTCCCGCCTAGGTTGATTTCAGCCAACCTCTTCTGAGTATTGTTGTCCTCGCCCGTACATGTGTCTCTGTATCCCTGCTGACTGTAATATTGATGTTCGCCATTGCTGAATTTTTGCTGTTTCTATGGTAGAATTTTATCTGTATACTAGGCACGGAAACCAAATGCAACTCTTGCTGCCTGGTCTGTAAGTCCCGAGCGACGGCGGAGAGAGCCGAAGGTAGTGACTTCCACAGATAAAGCTAGATGATACGGCTTTCAAGCGAATAATACACGCATAGAACGCGCTAAAAATTGATGTATATGAATTTTTTTCCTGCTGCAATCAAGAAAGATTTGCCACCACCATCACAGTGATTTACCCGCCCTTAACCACCTATATTTACCTCTGGGTCCACTTGTTTATAGGATTTACCCGAGGTTAGCGTTAGTGTATATATATGAATTAATTGCGAATTCCAATAAGATCATATTTGCCACGTTACAATATTTTACCCGCCTAACCATCCCCTATCAGTTTATATTTAAAAGTTACGGAGGGCAACGCATAGGTTACATTATGTTTAACAAAAATGATACATGCAACATTTACACTGCAACCACGCACAGTAGTTCGGCTCTTTCCGCTGTCGCTCGGGATTTGCAGCAGCTAGCAGCAGGAGTTGCACTTGATTTCCGTGTAAAGGCAAGTTATAGTAGAGAGAGCTGAAGATCAGTGACTCTGTAGACAGAATAGCGTCAATGGACAAAATATTAATTACTTTATAAGAAAGCTATCCTTGCTTATATTACTCCAAGCAAATCAGTTACTGCACTTTGCACATGCATAAGCGCTACCGTCATCTGCTCAGAAGCAGCCATTTTCAATCAGCTGTTGGTTGATCTTCGCTTGTTCTTATTTTTGTTTGGCTAATACGTACGTTTGCGTCTTTCATTGTGAGTGCCTACATACTACTGGGTTAACGTGTTACGTCTTATTTCATTATGTATTGTGAATGGGGCTACTGCGTGGTAGCAAAAGAAAGCACAGACTAGCTTGTACATTATCCAAGTCCAACACTGCAATCCGTCACGCTGCAGTCAGGACTTTGATCTGCCCTGTTACCCGCACTACTAACATTTCTGCGGCGACTTTATACCTTGTACGGTATAAAGTTATGATGGGCAGATTAACAGCTTTGATATGTCGTATGTTAACGTTATGAGCATAGCGGTAATACCCTACTTGGTTCGTGGATTTTTCACAGCATTGAACAGAGGTCAAATTATGTGGCTTCTGCCTTATGGCGCAACAGCAACATAAATAGAGCCTATATGACCACATACACGTATAATCTATCTAAGAAGATGGATTGCTTGAAATCAAGCAATGTAATGAGCAATGCTAATTTTATCTTATTTTTCATTATTTGTTTTGTTGGTTTTCATCACCATGTGTTATGTTTTCATCTCAAGTAATCGTAATCGAATAAGTTTGGAATTTTGTAACTTTCAATAAGTTTTCTTTTTCTTTCTCTTTTTGTATTGATTTTATGCTCAGTAAACCACAATGAAATACGTGGTTAGTTAAATAACGTCTCTTTTGGAACCTAATCTTGAGGTCATCTAGGGCGCCGAATTCTTCCGCCATTATAACATCATTTGATTTTTAGCTAGTCAATTACACATAAATATTTTGAATTTTTGAAGTGTAGTGGCAGACCTGAACATACATTTTTAAACCCCGTTGGCATGGGTAAACCGCGCGCTTAGCAGTTTTATAAAGTATATATAAAGAGGCAGTTTCTCTGTTTGAGGCTCACATTTCAAATATTATAACGTACGGCCATACGAGGTTCTTTACCTCAAGTCTTTGGTCTAAGGATGTATGCGATTCATTTTCTCAAGTTAATATGTTGACGACCCGCCCGCAAGGAAAGCCAACACTTAAGTACCTTGTAATTCGAGGAACATGTTTACATACAGAAGGTGCCAAAAATGTATACACACTTCAAGCAGAGAAAAAACTGTGTTAACATAACAAAACTGAGTTTACACAAACAGAAAATGACAGTTGCTTAAAATACCCACCATCAGCGTCGATACAGTACGTTGAACTGAGTACGTTGAACTACTGATTGAGCAACGTTTGCGAAAGTGTCCTCAGCGATTGCAGCACATGTCGTTTCAATTTCTTCCCGAAGTGCTGGCTGTGTAGCTGGTTTTCTACTGTATACACATCCTTAAGATTTCCCCAAAGGTATAAGTTCAATGGAGTTAGATCCGGAGAACGGGATGGAAACTTAATTGAACCTCTTCGTCCTATCCAGTGCCTTGGATACTTCAAAATTGCTTTCCGCAGTTCAAATGATAATCTTGACTCCATTTTGTAGTAGCAACGCTAGCATAACGTAATGTGAGTCACGTCTGTTTACAGAATATCATACGATAATCTTGGCTTCATTTGTTTATTGTTGATTTACCTGTCACGTAGCAACGCTATCATAATATATGTGAATCACATCTGTTTACAGAACATCATACTACACTTTACTGATGTTTTTCGGTCCAACTTTAAAATATATTAAATAGATAACTAGTGTGAAAGTGTGCATACATTTTTTGGCACCCGTGGTAGTAATTAGCAGGTTGGTGACCCTGACACCCAGATAAGGTTCATAAGACCTGGCCGTCTTGGGGGCACAGTACATTTATTGTGATTGAAATAGGCCAAGATTATAAAATCGAGTTCAATTATTTTCAACCAGATGTAAAAGAACATTACGATAAATAAATCATAATATTATGTTACGTGGTGTGATTATTAAAACTGTTAAATCCTCTCTCAATCCTGTTGAGCTGCACCCAAACCGCCTCACAATGCACAACATTGTGAATAGGCTTTAATGTTTAGTCCAGAGCCCATGTGAATTATTTTTCAATCTTTGTTACGATAGCAGAAGCTAAGGAATTAAGAGCTCAAGCAGCTGAAGTTCTTGCTTACCAATACCATAGCATAATAAATATTATATGAGGAGTGAATAACTCTAGGGATGAAGTTATTTACAGAAAACACTTCAATCACGTTCAAAGGAAAATCACAAGTCTGCTGCATTTGGTAGAGTTTGTTTGTTTGCTTTTTCTCATTTAATTGAAATTTATTTAGAAAATAATGTTTCATATATCTTAATACTAAGCTTTTTCAACGAATGAAACTGAATAAAGACATTCTCAATTTTCAATTCTGAATACAGAGGATGCCAAAATATTTACACATTTTCACAAAAATTATATATTTAATATATTTAAAAGTCGAATAAAAAGAAACAGTAATGTGTAGTATGATGTTCTGTAACAATATGTGACTCACATTACGTTATGATAGGGTTACTACGTGACAAGTAAATCAACAATGAACAAACGAAGCCAAGATTATCGTATGGTGTTCTTTAAACAGATGTTATTCACATTACGTTATGCTTGCGTTGCTACAACAAAATAGAGCCAAGAATTTTGGTTGAACAGCGGAAAGCAATTTTGAAGTGGTATTGGAAAACCGAGTATGTTGTTGAAGTTCAAAGGTAATGGAGACGTGTGTACAGAGCAGAACCGTTCTCCGGATCTAACTCCGTTGGACTTCTACCTATGGGGAATTCTTAACGATGTTGTATACCGTAGAAAACCAGCTACATTGGCAGCACTTCGGGAAGAAATTGAAACGGCATGTGCTGCAATCGCTGAGGACACTTTCGCAAACGTTGCTCAATCAGTAGTTCAACGTACTCAGAAGTGTATCGACGCCCATGATGGACATTTTGAGCTACTGTTGTAACTGTAAAACTCTAAGATGATCAGTGCTCATCATTTTCTGTTTGTGTGAATTCAGTTTTGTTATGTTAACACAGTTTTTTCTTTGCTTGAATTGTATGTGTATATAACCTCTTCCAGAAGTGCATACTTTATTTACTGCTATTATTCTTTCATGCTTTAAGTTTTCTTGTGACTTTAATATAACACATAGAGGGAAATGATCCTACCTTTTGGGATGCCAGTGCTGCCAGAAGTGTAGAGAACCAGAGCTAGGTTCGCATTTCCGCATGAGAACGTCTCTTTGTCAGGCACAGGGTCCTGAAGAAGATCTGCTGCCTCTTGCTGCAGATCATCGTACAAAAGAACATTTCTGTAAGACCCATAAAGTTCCGGGTTCGCTGAAAAGAAAGAAATTTCAAATTCACTTCAATAAAATACAGCATCTCAATAGTACAGCGAAAATATTCAACAGCACTGATACAGTTCAGGTTTTAAGGAAACCAAATGTTTTGGGTCAAGTTTTAAAAATAATACTCAATCTAACCAATTCTATTGTAGGATGAGCTGCACAAAACGCATGAAATTACTTCTATTTCCTCGAATTCTGTGCATGTTTTTACTCCTTGTATAATTAAACATTTAATCGAAGTATTTCTAGTACATTGTTACTTTCAGATATTTTTAATCATAGCACTTGTCTACCGTTTACAAAATGTGGTACCTCTAACACAAGTTTGCCATTAAATCGGATTTTATTCACTTTTGAAATTAAACAAAAGTTGGTTAATTAACTTTTCCTGTCAAGAAAATTCAGTAACGATGCCCGTTCTTCGCACAGTAAACACGTTGAGAAAGTGGTGGCAAAAACGAGCCTGGAAATACGTCCATTCCGACAGATGAAACAAACTTGTCTTTTACAGATTATGCGAAGGAAAAACATACATTGCGGATTATATTCGTTATTATTTACTTTATATAGATGGTATTTAAGACAAATTAAAGTTAAAACTTTGTAGAACATTGACTAAAATGCTTATTAACAGTCCTAGTTGCAATATACTAAGTAATATTAGCAAAATAAAAATATTTGGTACTTATCAAATAGTGGCAAAATGCGTAAAAGCATAACTGAATGTAATTATAAAACAAGAGAACATTGAGAAGCGCATTTTGAAATTGCGAGTTAAAAAAAAAATCTTTTTGTGATTACTTAGTCGTCAGATCTTTGCACTTATTAAATAAAATGTTAATTACACAAAATGAAACTTGTTAAAAAGCTTAGATAAATGAACCAATAAAATAGACAGAAACAAATATAAGTTCATAGAGTGCGCAGTAGGTTGCAACCTGGTGTTACAAAATGAGAAACCATGAATGAGGAAAGGTGAACTTCAGTTTTTAAGACCTATATTTGAAACATGTATAGTTGTTAGAAATAATTAATAAACAATTAAAATGTACAGATCGAGAGAAAACTTATGAGACAGTATTTATAAACTGCCATCCCAAAATGTAATTAGAGTGATTATAATAAGTAATTTTATGTAACTTTTCCATTTTACTCATGAGTGTTGAATTATTGTGTGTAAAATATTATTTTCTCGTACCAGAGTGCAGAAAAATACCCCAGCCATAAAGTCTGACCTGAGAATTTCTGTTGTCTATTGTACCAATATTTGTATAGAAGGCACAAGGGCAAAGCAAATGGATATTTTCTATATATATATATATATATATATATATATATATATATATATATAAACAGTAATTATAATAGTACAAAAGGATAAAACACTAAGAAAAAGTCACACTTGAGATCGCTATATTTCGGACTCGTGGAGTCCTTCTATGGCAAGAATACAAGTGAAAGTGATAAAAGTAAATATTGAGTATCGAAGGTAACGTTATGCATGGAAACAGATGAAACTAGAAATGAGAGTGTGGGAAGAAAACAACTAATATGTAAGATTTAAACCAGGTGGTATACGCGCTTTATGTAAAAATATAGCTGCCATTTCTCTATCTCTGAGTAAACTTTCACAGCATTGTGTAGGTAACACGTCAATAAGAGTTAAATTAAAAGCATCATCAAAATTCTTACAGTGAGATTAGGCATGTTGGGCAACCGGCAAGGGAGACTTGGTTTTAATAGAACGTCTATTATTGTTCATACAACAGTATGAACAACAGTAGAAGTTAAACCAATATAAAAACCAATATAAAAATATAAATATAAATATATAAATATAAAAATATACCTACACAATGCTCTGAAAGTTTACTCAGAGATAGAGAAATGGCAGCTATATTTTTATATAAAGCACGTATACCACCTGGTTTAAATCTTACGTATTAATTTATTTTTTCCTCCCACACTCTCATTTCTAGTTTCATCTCTTTCCATGCATAACGTTACCTTCGATACTCAATATTTACTTTTATCACCTTCACTTGTCTTCTTGCCATAGAAGGACTCCACGAGTTTGAAATATAGCTATCTCAAGTGTGACTTTTTGTTAGCGTTTTAATCTTTTGTACTATTATAATTACTGTTAATTTGTTACATTGTTAATAGTGTTACTTTATTTTTATTTTTCTTATATATATGAGTTGAAAGCACCAACTTCTTATATTGAGAATGATTTAAAATTTTCGTATAGATTTGCGGAATTTGTGGATTTAAATAAAACAAGGCATTTAACGATCGTGAATTTATCAGAGAATGCAAGTTTGTCCCAATTTAGTAGAAGTCTTTCGCTAATTCAATAACAGGATGCATCAAAGACCTGGAATACGATCTGAAAAACTAATTAGAGAAAAGAATGTAAACACTAACTTGTTTTACTGTTGCATTGGACCATACATCAGCAAATACTGACAAGATTCAACTGGCTATATTTTGTAGGAGATTGAGTGAATTAAATATTATTGAAGAACTTCTCTTAAAACTAAAACTTGTTCATGATGTTCAAACAAATTTTCTTGTTTTCCTGTATAAATTTCCTATGTTATGCTTGCTTGCATCAAAGCTAATGGTTTTTTATTATTTTTTTTTGAATGGTGTTTAACGCCCGTTTTTACTACTGGGGCACCGCAGGCGATGAACACTGATGATACATGAGATGAAATTAAATATTGGGAAAGGATTTTTTTTTTAAGGAAACGTTCCAGGCCTAAGTTTAGGGTACCTCATCGGCATTTGCCAGTTATGAGGACTGAGGAAAAACTGGAAAAAATCTGTCAGGACAGTCCTACAGTCCTAGCGGGATTCGAACCCCAGATCTCCCGCTCACGATTCCACGCCTTAACGACCTCGGCCACCCGTGGCGGTAAAGTTAATGGTAATCTGTGGTTAAACGTACATTTGCTAGTAAACGTTTTCAAAAACGAACTACCTTAAAACCGAGTATCACAACAGCACAAGTAATAACCACTTCTAAGAGTCTACTATTTCAAATAAGTATTAGTGAACTAGTTAAAAGCAAATCATGCCACAGAACGCACTCTCATTATTAATTTGTTTTGACGCTGTTTAACATTTCAGGTCATCAGCGTCTAAATCAATTCAGGGCGTGAAACGACCGATAAATTTTGCTCAGAGGCCTCTTCCTTCAGGCTTGAGGTTCTTTTACATGCAGTAAATCTACTACAAGTTTAGTTTCCTTCCGAAGGAAGCCATAATTTGGGTTTTTACGCCCCAAAAGATTCATTGATCCTGGCCGGGATTTAACCCGCTATCTTGGGTTTAGGAGGCAAATATGGTTGCCAGCAGGACTGACTAAAAACATGAGATTCATTCTCTGAGATAAATAATCTATAAGTTAAAGTTTCAGTGTGTGCTTTTTCTGTTCATTAATCAAGAATGGTATTGAAACTTCCTAAATCCTCACCGGAACAAAGTAATTACTATAGACTTTTATAAACATAAGTTTTCATGTACGTGCCATTCTTTCTCTGACAACATTTGGGTACGCTGCTATCATATCTCGTTAAAAAGCAGGTCACTAATTTGTTTACATTACTTTTAGCTTCTTCAAGGTTACAGGAAAGGCAAATTATTCCACTCGTATGTGATTCTGTTAACGAAGGAAATTTTACCAACAACAGTCCTATGTTTTGTTTTTATCCTTAATATTAAAGTCGTGACCATTTCTTCTATAACACTAGCCCAAGGGATTTTCCAACCTCTTCTCAATGTCCACCCACACCTCAAAAGATGCATAGCCTTTTCCTCCCGAAGACTTGAAAGTAGTTCCCAGTTTATTCTTTAACCATTTCGGAACCCTCTATTATGAACATGGCCACTCTCTCTGCAATTTCTCCTTACATGATTTAACCTGTAACAATCTCATTTTATCTTCTTGTACTCCGACAACAGTCGGGCTAATGACACAAAACCTTAGAAATTCATCTTCATTATTTTACCGCCACGGGTGGCCGAGGTCGTTAAGGTGCGGACTCATGAGCGGGAGGTCTGGAGTTCGAATTCCACCAGGACCGTCCTCCCTGACTGAGGTTTTTTGGAGGTTTTTCTCAGTCCTCATAAAAGGCAAATGCCGCTAAGTTACGCTAAACTTAGGCCTGGAACGTTTCCTTCCTTAAAAATCCTCTCCCAATTTATCATTTCATGTATTGTGTTCACCACCTGTGGTTTCTCATTAGTAAAAACGGGCTTATAACACTATTTAAAAAAATCTTCATTATTTTGATGATATTTCCCCTTTGTACACAATGCATCTGTGCCAACTTTCCTGCCATCTTCAAAAACATTTTTTGATAGCTCATTTAGGGTTCTCTATACAGCCTTCACCAACCTGATGGAAAATGTCTCCCATGAAGGTGTTTCTTCAATTTGGGGAAAGAAAAAACTCACACGAAGCTAAATGTGAATTATAGGGAGGATTCTATGCCTTGCAGAGTTTTCGGAACATCTCTGTGGTATTGCCCAATTATAGTCGTTTGTGCAGGTTAGACATCCTAGTAAACCATTCCTTGAATATCGGGTGTTGGTGACCACACAGAGTTTTACTGTTTCCTTTCAGGATCGAAATGCTGTAGAAAACTGTTATCAACAGCGATTACCTTTGAAAGAAACGCCGCATCTTCAACTGCATGCAAACCTTCACGCCACTGTCTTTTGTTCTGCAATCAGCTGTCTTGAAACTGACCGCGCACAAACACGTCCTAGTTAGCAACGGGTGAGTGTACCTAGTTAAGTTTTCACAAATTCTGAAAGTGTTCTTAATGTTATTTGACGATCCTCTTTTACAGTGACAGCAGCGGTGTTAATGTTTTCTTCCTTTAGAGCCCCGAATCCATCTTTCTTTTGAAATTGATTGCCTCCCCTCTTTAATCATTTTAAATCACCTTTGAGCTGTGCTAAAGGGAAGAACAAACTCTACATATTCAGCTGAAGATTTGTTAAGAGGAAAGGATAATTTCAGAGCAGCGTGTTGTTCGCCGCCTGTCACCTCCATTTTGCTGTAGGCGGAACTGAATACACACCTCTCACATGCAGGAATGGAAGTACAGTGAAACTAATCTACCACTACATTACGAATTAAGAAATAATATTGTGAAGTTTTATTATGCCTCTAAAACACTACGGTCGTTCTTTATTACACAGCCCTCATAAAGAAGTGCAAAGCGCTCTAGGTCTTTCCCGCAGTTGCATTTGCGTGTTCCAACATTACTAGACAAATTCACACGTAAGTATATTGACAAGAAATCACTTGGGAATATTTTCAGTTTCTAGATGTTAATTTAGCATAATTTCATGATCCATTAAACACAATGGTTTTACTTTTCTTCACATTTATTTTCATTTTATTTTTAGTGGCCAAATTATGAGCATCATATAGGTCCAGGCTGACTTTTCTGGTTCGTCAGCAGGTCATCCAATTAACTGATGATCGACGCGGGGGAGTGAATTCCATGGGCCAATAAGGCATCGCTCACGCCAGAATATAATAGAATAAGGGCGAGCCTGATAACAAAAGAGTCGACGCAGAAACACCATAGAGACTGTCTAATAAATTCTAATGCTCTTAAAAGGTTATGTAGTCTCGCATATCATGCAAGGAGATGCTGGAACTGTCTGCCTTCATTTTTCACCCATTTCTGGCATCTGTTTATTTGTTTTGTTTATTTACGGACACTCTTTAACATCTCAGATCATCAATATGCCATTCAATTCAGGACGTGAAACTTCTGGCACCTGTTTATGAAATTACCCATTACCTTTCTTAATTCTCTTTGAGATATTACATCAATGTTAACTTTTGGCATTTGAAGTGTGTGCTTACTGCCAATTAATAAATCGTATTACGACTTGAGAATCGATCACCTGGAAAATGTCCTTCAAATAATTTCCTTATAACACAAATGAATGCGAACTATGAACAAACCCCTTTTGTGATAGAATAATTAGGTCTGGTATTTGAAATTTCGTGTTCTTAGCAGAATTTAAGACTAGCACTTGTAGTTTCACAGTTTAAATGATACTGACTGAGTGACACGAAACTTTAGACCAACGTAGCAGTTCAGTAATTCCTGTCCGCTCGCCCCGAGTTGTGTAGTTGCGCTGACCTTGAGCGATACCCGCCGCCTCCGGTAATTGGACAATTTGAATGAACCGATGTATACACAAAGACGATGAGGAATTTAAAATTCTATAAGCGCAATTACTTTTTTTTCTTTAAAGTTCTCCATGCTTTAAATTAATGCGATTTAAAAGTTGATTTGAAGTTTCCATCCTGTAATTTTTATCTTCAAACCAAGATAAAAAGAAACTTTAAATACTTCTGACAATGAGTATGCCATTCACTTACCTTTGTCGCAGATCAAGAGAATAGGTGAGGCCTCGTTCAGGATATGGGTCACTCTAGGGGCAGGAAAGCCCGGGTCGAGGGGCAGATATGCCGCCCCTGTCTTCCACACAGCAAGCAACGTAATTATGAGGCGATCGCTGGGTTCCATGCAGACTGCAATTAGGAAGTCTCCATCCTGGTTGGGATGGCTTGCACCTAGGGAGTGTGCATTGCGCAGCAAGGCCCTTGACAATCTGGTAGCAGCATTATTCAGCTGGGAATAGCTGAGGCGGCGTTCTTGAAACAGAAGTGCAGGTTGGCAGCTATTAAGCGCTGCTGCAGATTCCACCAGACGGTGAATGTATGTCTCCTTTTGGGATAGCCATGTATCTCCGCGTAGAATAGACAATGTAGGTATAGAACCCATCTGCAACAAAAATAAGTTTCATTATGCATACCATGTAGAAAATTACCATATTAGAACTTTCATTTTCACCTCTATTGCTTTCGTTGACTTGTTTGTTTGCTCTTGAAATTAGATTTAATATTAAATAATGAAACAGAACACATATATTAACACATAAATTAGAGCACAACTAACCCTTAGACTTGAAAAGGTAGATTGAAAATATGCAACATTATTATAGGAATAATGTGAATAAAACCAAACTAGTCTCTTTTAAATTGCCATTTCGTTCTTTGGTTGGCAATAACTAGATTTTGGATGTTTTGCTGGATTCTCATTGGTTAATAATTTTCATTCACAATGAAAATTATGTAAACATAATAAAATAAGACGTAACACGCTAACTTAGTATTATTAGGTATTCACAATGAAAAACGCAATCAAAAATAAGAACAAGCGAAGATCAACCAACACCTGATTGAAAATGGTTGCTTCTGAGCACAAGGCGGCAGCGTTTATGCACATGCAAAGTGCAGTAACTGATTTGCTTGGAGTAATGTGAGCAAGGATAGCTTTCTTATAATGCAATTAATCTTTTGTCCATTGTGTCTACAGAGTCACTGATCTTCAGCTCTCTCTACCGTAACTTGCCCTTACACGGAGCACGGAAATCAAGTGCAACTCTTGCTGCTAGTTGCTACAAGTCTCAGAAAGCCGAACTACTGTGCGTGGCAGCAGTGTAAATGTTGCATCTATTATTTTTTATACATTGTCCTCCGTAACTTTTAAACATAAATTGATAGGGTATTGTTAGACGGGTAAAATATTGTAACGGTGGCTAATCTACTCTTACTGGAATTCGCAAATAACTCATATTTAACGCTAACCTCGGGTAAATCCTAGAAACCGGTTGACCCAATGGTTTTTCTTAAATATAAATTGTTAGGGGCGGGTAAGTCACTGTAATGTTGGCAAATCTCCTTTGATTGCAGCAGAAAAAATGCATAAACATCAATTTATAGCGCATTCTGTGCGTGGTACTATTCGCTTGAAAGCCTTATTATCTATATCTGTGGAAGTCACTACCTTCGGCTCTCTCCGCCGTCACTCGGGACTAACAGCAGCATGCAGCAAGAGGTGCATTTGATTCCCGTACTCCGTGTATGGATAAATTCTATCACAGAGCTCTACAAACAGAGCAGCTCTGTTCTGATTGACTGATTTCTTAAGTTTAAGTTAGACGTAGACGCAAAACCTTGGACCTTGCAAGTTTCTAAGTTTACATTTAATTATACGTTATTTTTATATTTACGTGATTCATCGTGAATGGTTCCACTATAATACATAGCATCTAGCTTTTACGTTTAATGTTCATTGTGAATGGGGCTTAACTTCACCGTATCTACATGCTATGCACAAGGAGACAGATACAAATCCCGTCCGCTTTTGCTACGGTCATTTGTGGTTGCGGTAAAGAGACGTGCAGTGGTTTCTTATTATCACATACACATTTTCAGCTTATATGCGATTTAAGAAAAAAGACATTACTCCAATAATAAAAACAACAGAAGCACCGAACATTTAATTAACGGCAAAAGCAAATCTTCACAATATTTGATCAAAATCTTGTATAAATAGCATTAAAAATGTCCAATGTTTCCAAAGTTCGTAAACGCTTGTTGTTTCAACCTTTCACCATTGTTGACAACAGAGGGCGTACGGGATGGCCTGAGATTACAGTCATCCAGCTGCTAATTTATGTCACGTTGACACGATACGTGTGAGAAATCTGATGTTCACTCAGGAAAACAATGTTTGCAATCTATTTCACTCCTACTTACTGCTATTAGAGGTTAAGGTTTGCCCCGCACTTTACAGCTATTGCGCAACATTTCTGCAGCCTAGTTAGACGTATGATGTCATTGTTTCCTGATTCGCTGACTAGCAGCTGGGAGGTGCTGTGTCTCACAGGTGAAATGTATACTTCTTTTGTTTATTGCCTTTGTAATATATTTTCTTTGCTTTATTTGTTGTTAATAGTTCCGGAACTGTTAATTCACATTGAAAAAGAATATTACACTGTGTGAAATAACTGATAGCGCTCTTCCCGCAGAGGGGTGACTTTTGTCCTCTTTTGCTATTTCTGCTAGCTTATGGTTTAGAATAATGGTAAATTCTTGTAAGATAACTTCTGCCTTGGATTTTAAGAATGTTTTGTTTTTATTATCGTCTGAACATTAAGAAATAAAGCTCCAGATGTCATTCTTAACATTACCGGAAAATGTTGTTTCTAAGAAACCGAAACCCTTTAGTTTGTCCTTGTGAATTTAGTATTTACAATATGTATTTACAACACTGACGTAATAACTATCCTTTGCAAAATTTTATACACGTTTTACTACGGTGTAAGGAGGTTTTGCACTTTTGGAATCTTGTGAAGGGGAAGTTTTTAAACAAAGTCGGTCCTGATGGTGTAGTGGTAACCACACTTGCCTTCTAAACCCAAGATCGCGGGTTCAAACCCGGCCAGGATCGATGGATTTTTTCGGGCGTAAAAATCCTAAGTATGGCTTCCTTCGGAAAGGAAATAAAGTCGTGGGTTCCGTGTCGTACATTTGCGGCACGAAAAAGAACCTCAAGCATAAAAAAGGAGGCCTCTGCGCAAAATTTGTCGGCTGTTTCACGCCCTGAATAGAATGGAACGCTGATGACCTTAGATGTTAAAGAACGTCCGTAAATAAACCAAAAATAATATATATAAGTAACAATAAGTAATTCGTTTAATGCACTTTTGAATTATTTTAGTTTTTCAATTTTCACTGCCTCGCCCATCTAAAGAAATAACTTCAGGAGTTATCCAATACTACAGTGAGCTATGCTCTGCGTGATCATGCTTGGAAAATTGTGTTTAATGCTACCCATAATTTAATAGACACTGAGAGGAAAAAATTAGACCTTCATATGATGTTACTGTTTCCGCTAGTATTGGTGTGTTGAAATATTTGGTAACAATAATAATGAAAGCACGGTTGTTATTAAAACTAAAAGGGGTTTATATTTTTCCACGCCTAATGGAAAATTGAGTAAAAGAGAGAAAACGAATTAATACAGAATGGAATACGATTTTTAAATTCATGAATTTATGCATTTGGGAATACCTTGCCTATCATCAGCAATTTCAACAAAGTACTTCAGAAAGAGAAACTTTTACAATGTATAAGAGAATGCAGTCGATTCAAAACGAACATTAGAATTCAAATGGAGGAAGTGTTAGTCAAATGTTTCACAAATTTCGCTAGTAGGTTCACAGTGTGCGGCAGTTGTCCCCTCACCGACATCATTTTTTTAATTGTGTTTAACGCTCGTTTTTACTACAGAGGCACCACAGGCGGTGGATACTGATGATACATGAAATGATAAATAGGGAAATTATATTTTTTAAGGAAGGAAACGTTCCAGGACTAAGTTTAGGATACCTCCCAGGCATTTGTCATTTATGAGCAATTTTTTTTTTTTTTTTTGAGTAGTGTTTAACGCCCGTTTTCACTACTGAGGCACCACAGGCGGTGGACACTGATGATACATGAGATGAAATGATAAATTGGGAAAGGATATTTTTTTTTAAGGAAGGAAGAGTTCCAGGCCTAAGTTTAGGTACCTCCCCGGCATTTGCCAGTTATGAAGACTGAGGAAAACCTGGAAAAAACCCCAGTCAGGGAGGACGGTCCTGGCGGGATTCGAACCGCAGACCTCCCGCTCACGAGTCCGTGCCTTAACGACCTCGGCCACCCGTGGCGGTTTTTTATTTATGAGCAATGAGGAAACCTCCACCCCCCCCAAATAAAAAAAATCAAGGAGGACGGTCCTGGTGGGAATCGAACCCCAGACCTCCCGCTCACGAGTACACGATCTCAGCCAACCGGGGCGATGCTGAACATCATGCAGGAACTCTAACATAAGTACAGTTATCTTGTAACACCATAGCAAGTGAACTGAATGCGAAAGTTTAAATTATAGTGCCATAGAATTAATAAAAAAAGAAGTCAAAACTGTGACAAAAAATGTCAACTAACTTCTGCGTAACATGAAACGCCCTGTATTTCACTTTTTGTTTCACGAGTCAAACTAGCAAACTACCTTAATTCGGTCTTCCAGAACGAATTTAATTTTTTTTATGTAATCAAAAGTGATTACATGTTACATCTTAATTATTTATTTTTTACAAAAGGGAGGTAGAATTCAATTTTTTATAGACAGGATACTTTCTATTTTTCATTTGAATTTCATTTAGTTGAAAAGGGGAATATTATCTTAAAAATTAAAGATATTATTTTATAAATTAAAGTGGCGTGCTTTTAATTTGATATCAATGAAATTCAGGCATCAGAAAGTAACTTCATTGATAGTGCAAAATCCATTATGTAAAGCCTGCAATGTGGGATTGAAAAGCATTGATTTGTTCACCTTGTTTCACAAGTGGAACGGGAATGTAATTGTACTGTCTGTTGCCCTTCCAGTGAGAGGGCAAGTTACCCAGTCTCATAAATCAAGAAGTGTTCCATTTTATTCCGCTCACTTTTTTGATCAGATATCTTTGTCATTTATAAACAAAAAGATTGTTAATTACACTTCACCTAGAAAGCTGCGGTTTTAGTCTCTTGAAGTGAATACTTATTAAGAAGGCGTGTTCATAAGTCATAAATAGAGCGTAACTGTGAATGCATACTCAATCATTGAGGAGCCTTGAATGGACCATATTTTGTGATTTACCTTTCGCTTTTTGAAGTTCTTTTTAATCAAGTATTTAAGTTATTAAAATAAGCTCATATTTATGTGTTGGAATAGATATTGTGAAATCATAGGGTAACTAATAGATGTTAATAGAGGACAACTACTGATAAATTAGGATAAATGGTGGTTTTTAATAGAAAAGTGTGCTTTAGAAGTACTTTTCTCACTGCAGTATTTTATTTAATGTAGGGTGTGGCCTAAATATAAAATAACTTTAGGAACTACTTATTTTATTAATTTTTTCGCGAGACCTTGACCGTAGGATGTTAGATTCTCACTTTGTTTTAAAATAACTTTCTCATTCCACTTTTAAATTGCATGACACTTTCTGACTAACTTAAAAATAGAAATAAATAAAATATTTGTAATATCTTCTGCATTGTTCTTTTTTCACATACATTACACAGGTTATTGCGCGATACATTCGGGAGGATTCCTGGCTGTGTTTACGTGCGCAGCCACAGGCTATGTATGCACACTTCGTTTGTAAAACCTGGGTCTATCTGCGTGATTGATAAACAGAAGAATTCAAGTACGTATAATTTACAGGGTTATGTTTAATATTAATAAGTTTCCCACAATACGCGTTGCTTGTTCGTGGATAACTGCTGTCTTTTGGTTCCCCCTATGCGTGTAAGTTGTCAGTCGATGTTCTTCATTTTCTTCCTTAACAAGATCTGGGCTGGCTTCTCGGTTCCTAAGTACCAGTCTATGCATCTCTTAGGTTCGACCATCGAGCTGGTTCCTCCAGGTTTGTATTGAAGTAACATCTAAGGTAACACAGCACTTTCCATTTCTTTCTGTATGTGTATATTAAGTAATATTTTGTATTCTTAATTGTTGACATATATTATCATTTCTGATGTGATTTCTTCTAGTTACTATATTATAAAATCTTAATAGTCCTTCTTTTCTCATTGCTTTCTAAAATATGTTTTTAAAACTCCATTAACATAATTTTATCTTTAAACAGGGATATATATTTCCTCTCTCTTTACATAGTTATTGCACAACCTAAATATATAAAATATACATATCAAATGCTACTACTTTAGTTTTGGCTATAGATGCAATTCTAAGACATTTGATGGTATTTTTAAAACTTAATTTGTATGTTTTTTCTCAACTTCTCTCAGATTTTTCATAAATATGAATATCTTTCTGCACTCGTATGTTACATCATAACCTAAACACTGGATGTGCGATTAATTCCAGTGTTTGATTATAAAATGCAATTTTCGTTGTGATTGCTTCAATTTCTAAAAAGATTTCAAATTTTAACTTTCATATTTTTGAAATATTTGGTGGAGTTTAAGCAATTCTACTTTTATAGTTCAATAATCTCTGCTCGCTGATTATTATTTCAATTCTGTGCAAAGAAGATTTTTCATCAATACAAAAGTTGGACAATTTTTGCAATAAAAATCTAACTCTGCCTTACTCCATGACTAGTTTAAGTCTCTGGTAAAATGTTTAATCTATATTAATTATAATTCTGGTGTTATAATATAGAATTTGACGTAGTTAAGTAAATATTTGAAATACTCATTTCTGTCCTATGTAAGTCATAAATTCTCTCTATTGACACAAATTTTTAACTTTATATAAAGGATGGGTATGATAACATTATAAAACTATAATGAGCTTTTATACATTTTAATATTCACGTTTGGTAGCAACAAGCTTAAATAAGATATGAAATTTTATTCATAGCTAATGCTTTAAAAATTCTTCTCTGCAGACCAGTGGCAACTTACAATTAATGATAGAATTAATGAAGGGGTTTCAGGAAAAAGAAATTCTATCATAAAACGTTGCACATATAATGTAAATAACATTCAGAAGAATCTATATGTAACATTTTCGTAGTTTATTGTTTGAATTTCTCACACTAAGTTGGAAGTTGTGAAGGGTTCTCACACCCACGCATGCCCAAGAATGAATGCATTTAGATAAGTCAAATAAATAAATAGCCTGTAGTAACAAACAGGATCATTTCATGTATCATTAAAATGTATTCAGGGCTACCTGGACGTATAATTTATGACAATAGGGAAAAGGCTCCCTTTTGTAATCATTAATGCCCTATTCTACTGATAATGGCTAGAGCAATGGGGCTCTCTATTGTGACTAAGGCAAACTGCATGCAGGTGTCCGAACGATAGGTCCTTTATATCTTAGTTGCTGGAGATGCTTCAAAATTCGTTAAAAGGTAGAAGGGGGACAGGTGTCAGCGATGATGTCATTACATCGTATGATCATTAGCTCACCAATAAGGCGTCAAAGAGGCGATGTATTTAAAATAAGCGCGTTTGGAAGCTCAAGACCTCTCACCAATAATATTTAAATATTTTAAAGGCTCAGAAATCCGTAGGCGCTATACTGTGACCCCAGTGAGCTTTTGCTACTTTCTGGTGAATTTCATATATAAGGGGAAACAACTTTGCAAAAGCACGTCTTGGTTACCAACATCGTTTTACTAGATGGGAGTCAGTAGACGCTCTTATTATCAACATCGCTTTACCAGAGGCAGTAGACGAGATGCACACAGATGTAATTTCAAGCAGCATATGTAGTACGCGTCATCAAAATCATAGAGGTAACCTTCAGGTGATCGATAACTAAGTGTCGTGTGAGTAAACACCTCAATGCGTTCAATGAAGCAAATTGTGTGATAAGACACAAAAGACGACTTGGCCCCTGAACGACCCAAAGCATAAAGCTTTGATATTTCTCCATCATTGTAAATTGTAACGTGTCGCACACGATCCTGAGATAATGAAAACAGATAACTGAGGTAGAACTGAATTTTTTCGCTTGTTTCACGGCTGTTTTTCTTTAAAAATGTATCTAAACATCTCCTCAAGATGAAAGAGTTGCAGAAATGAGGCATGAGAAGGAGTTAAAGTCATTGTTTAAAGAAGAATGGCACATAAAAAAGAGAATTGTTTACTACGCCATGTTAACCTGGAATTGTGCTGGCATTTTTCACACCTAAGACATGCAAACATGCGATGGAAACCTTGGATATATCCGTTAGATGCAAGCTTCTAATTTAGAATGAGATTAGCCGAGAAATGACCTTCTGAAAAACGAAAGTAGAACTATTTAAAACGAGTAATTGGTTGGATGTCTCGGAGAGCAACAAAACTGCCTATAATTGTGGTACATTCATTTGATTCGCATGGTTCTAGCCAAGGTCATTTCTTATGAAGTCATTATGTCATAATCAAATAGATGATGTAAGGAACCCGAGATTATAATCAAAGTATTTTATTCTACTGTTGCAGCTCAGAAACTAAATGTGGAAGACGCATGCTCTTTTTTCTTACAAACCAGGGTAGGTCCATAAGTTTCCGGTCTAACCATTTTCTAGGTAAAATAAAGACAAAATTATATTTCACTTTTCAATATAATTACCCTTTATTACAATACACTTCTCACATCTTTCAATTCACATTTCAATCCCCCTCCTCCGAAATATTCAGAAGCCTTGTCTGCAAAATGGGCATAAACAGCATCCATCACTTCTTCGTCACACTAAAATTTCCTTCCTAGAAGGTCCTTCTTGAGTTTTGAGAAGAGGAAATAGTTACTGGGAGCTAGATCTGGGCTGTAGGGTGAATGGTCAATCTGCTTGAAGTCACGTTTCATCACAGCTTCCTTTGCAACAAGAGCCGTGGGCACAGACGTGTTGGAGTGGCACCACCACTCAGCTTTCCTCGCCTTTTCTCTTTGACGGAAGCACGTAGTCTGTGCAGTAGGCCAGCCTAGTACTCCCCATTTACTGTGGTGTTCCTCTCCTTGAAGTTAATGAAGAGTATTCCTTCACAGTCCCAAAAGATTGTGGCCAAGATATTCTTGGTCGACTGAGTAGCCTTGGCCTTTAGCAGATTTACGACACTCCATTGATTCTCTTTTGGACAAGGGATCATAGTAAAGGATCATAGTTTTATCTCCAGTAACAACGGTTTGCATTTGCACAACTTCTCTCTCGTGGCCAAGGCAGAGCTCCAAAATCCCTTATAACAGATTATCGTTACTGCTTATGGTCTGAGGAAAGAAGTCTAGGCCCCCATCTTGCACTAACTTTAGTCATGCTTAAATGTTCATGAATAATTTGAAGAGCTTTTGGTTTAGAAAGGCTCAACCTTGCTGCTATTTCTGTAACTTTGAGTCCCCGGTCTTCCATAATTTCTCCTTCCACAAGAGCGATGTATTCAAGAGTGAGCACCTCAAAGGGCCGACCTGCACGCTCTTCGTCTTCAATGCTTTCTCGACCCATTCGAAAAAGTTTCGCCCATTATTTCACGGTAAAATATGAGGGGAATGCTTCCCCATATACACCGTCTAAGCGCTGTTTAATTTCATTTGGAGAAAGTGAACTAAATAACAGCTTGATACTCCATTTGAACATGTCACAATCTTCTACACATAGCCTTCTTTAGGCAATATATCTGAACAACTGAACACAGCGGAGCGGAAGTTACAACTGCAATTATTTACTTAACAGATAAGATATGACACCAAGTAAGAATTTTGTGAAGGCGATACTCGTTATCGGCGTGGCCGGAAACTCATGAACCTACCCTCGTAGATACATATGCAGAAGTCCCTATTGGTTTTTAAGAGCTGTAAGTATTGTCTACAATACTGGTTTTAACTTTCTATGAATTTATACAGCTGCAATGTAAACCGGCTAGTTACAATATTGACGGCAAACGGTATAGGAGTTAAGATGTACATCAAAACATATTTTACAATTGCAAATTCATGAAACACAAATTGGTAGGGGCGAAGGAAAATGCCAAGGCTAGCCTGTTTTGGCTGTGAATGTGTTTGTTTATATTAGCCGTAACTAGAGAGAGATAACGTGGAGAACATGCAATGTGCCTTGATTTCATTCTCTGAGAGTGCAGACTGTCATTGAGTACAAGACCTCGCCTATAAAAGTCGATGCTGCAGCGAATCTTTCAACTTACAATACAAAAAGCGTCTCATTCAAACTAAATGGAGTCAGATATAGATAATGTACATTGTTCGGAAAAATGAATCTTGAAATAGTAACACCAAGGTCGTTAAAGCGCGGACTCTGAGCGGGAGGTCTGGGGTTCGAATCCAACAAGGACCGTCCTCCCTGACTGGAGTTTTTTCCACGTTTTCCTCAGTCCTCATAATTGGCAAATGCCGGGAAGGTACCCTAAACTTAAGCCTGGAACGCCTCCTCCCTTTAAAAAAATCTTTCCCCAATATATCATTTCATATCATGTATCATCAGTGTTCACCGCCTGTGGTGCCTCAGTAGTAAACACGGGCGTTAAACACTACTCATAAAAAAATAAATAAATAAAATAATAATAATAATAATAATAATAATAATAAGGTGCATAAAAATTAAAGGTTTCTGTAAATTATTTTTTTTCTACAGTCATCTTCGGGGTGAAGTTTGGATGCAAAAGATGTAACGAGATTTTAATGACACTTTATATAAAAATACTCATATTTCTTTCCGATATACATTCGGGAGTTACCCGCCCCCCAGAATATTTCAACTCCCCCTCTAGAAGAAATATAATAGATAATAAAGTATGTTTTCCATGAAATAGTATTTTCATCTTTTGATTACATGTTTTATTTAGTTATTAAAATACTGAAAATTACAACAAAAACGCAAGATTTCAAATAATTAGAACAAATTTATAACTACACATTGTGTATTGAGTCGCCACAAGCCTGCTGTATGTAAGGCAAAACCAGCGTGTCTGCTCCAGAATTAAAAATTATTTGTTTTCCGTATGTTGATTTCTCCATCTCATTCCGGGTAAAAGTATATGCAAAACACAATAGAGATACAGGCTTTTCCTACACATACTGGAGACCTGTGCGCTCTTTCAAATGATTTAAAAACTGTAATTTTAAATTCGCTGTTTGTACATTACAATTTTAGTTAACTGAAGACTCCTGCTTTATGATGCATACAGCACACACCACCGTGTACAAGCACTCTGTAACGACACCAAGACAACTTTCTCAAATTGGAAAAATTTTCGCATTTAGGGAAGTAAACTTTTGAACAAAGCGTGTGTGAAAAATGTAATCATTTAAGGCAACGGTGAAGTACACTTTTAAGCTACTAATTTGAAATGTGTTCCTTATTTAAGCGAGATTATTTAAAGGTTTATGCATATAAATTCAGCCAAAGATTTATAATAGATGGCAAAAAAGTGTATATTTTTATTTTATTTCTGGTTCGACAAGAAAAAATGCTCCATGCAGTAAATTTTTTATGTTCTTTCATTCTTACTTTTCCGTAGGTTAAGAGTGTTTACAAGAAAAAAAAAAAATACGCACGAATTTCAAATTATAGCAAGTAAAAAAAAAAAAAAAAAAAATAGAGTGCGTGAAGAAAGATTGGGAGTAGGGTGAAATGAACGGCAGTCAAGTGTTTAGTCTGTTAAAATCCCATACTTTTTATTCCGGTCAGCTGGGATTATTCTCAATATCTTATAGAATGAGAGAAAAATATTGTATAAAATATAATGAACACATAATTTAAACGCCACTCTTGTATTTGACGTTCCGGATGATTCATGTTCCGTTAATCGGCATTCTACTATAATTTCTCTTCATTTTCAAATCAACAGAAGAAATTTACCCTATCCTAGTACCCAATTATTCTCCAGTATAATCTGTATACAAAGTTTTTTCAGCATCATTTATAGGATTATAATATTACAAATTCTTTAACAGAAAAATATTTTGAATTCTAAATAACACACATTTACTGCTTAAAAAAGGAAAGAACTATTTTGATACCATTATAATTAATTCTTCCTGATGACAAAGGTGACTCTTGGAATGTATAGATTTCTATCTTGTTTAGTGTTAACATGTTATAAAAATATTGGTGAAGACGTTTATGCAATAGTGTAAAATGGCTATATTTCAAAAGATATCTTTTAAGACATTCTCTTATGGGATTGCACTATTATATTCCTTTTATTTCTGTATTTGCTTATTTTTCGTTTGATATGCTTGTTACTGTCAATTGCTGTCAAGTTCTCGAAAAATTACAAATTTGATAACCTTTATAATAAATGTAAAACAGAAGACTGCTATAAAACCACTGGTTTAAACATTTATCTAATGACATTGAATGTAGAGCTAACTTTTATTAAAATATATTCTGCTGAGATTTACCAATGAAATTGTACATCTATTTGTGGACCAAAAGGAGACTTTCTGTGACTGATCTAAAATTTCGTTATTATTTCCTATATGTAATAAGTATCTTGGTGATCTATAAATGATGAATTTAACGTTATTTTTTTATGTAAACTAAGTCATAGCTTTTAAGCAATGTGTTTAATAGTACAGCGTTTACGAGTAAAATGCACCATAAAGAACAAAGAATTGAGTTCTGATATTTTTTTTTTTCTTTTAACGCTCTTTAACATCTCAGGTCAACAGGTACCATTAAAGTCAGGGCGTGAAAAGGCCGATAAATTTTGCTCAGAGGCCTCTTCTTTCAGGCTTGAGGTTCTTTATCGTGCCGTAAATGTACGACACGGGACCACGGCTTTACTTTCCTTCCGAAGGAAGCCATACTTAGGATTTTTACGACCGAAAAAAAAAAAAAAATCCATCGATCCTGACTGGGTTCGAACCCGCGATCTTGGGTTTAAAAGGCAAGTATGGTTACCACTACACCACCAGGACCGACTCTATATACTACATTAAGTCTTAACACTTAGCGATAATAATTTCATTAGTTGCGCATTTAATTGTTGTCAACCCTTGAAACTTAAGCATCGCGGAAAAAAAAACCCGACAAATTTAATTTAGTCAACTGTATAATGCAATTATAGTCCCCTAGTAACCGTATATCAATAAATGACTTAAACTTAGTAGTGAGTCTTAACAGACTTCATTTTCCATTTAATGAGGATATAGATTCTTAGGAGATCGGATTGTGTGTTCTGCTCATCATGAATTTAATTTAATTTATACAGTAATACAGAGTGAACCATCTTTCACGCAACTGGTTTCACGGCGTGCGGCGGTCGGCAGTGTGCTACTTGCGCAAGATTTCAACTCACATTGAAGGCTCGCGGAGCAGAGGGAAAATATACTCCCCGCCTGCGCCGACATAGCGCTGCCACCGGTCCTGCGGTTGCGTCAAGCATTGCTCACTTTATTACAGAATATATAATAGGTATTATAACTGAAACTATCATATACAATATTCCAGAAAATGTTTCTATTACTATCCGTTCACTGTTACTTCTACCCTAACGTAAATATAGCCATTACAGTTTAAACTTTAATAAGAACTGGTTAATAAACTTTAATAAGAGGATGGCTTCCTTTGGAAGTAAAGTAAAGCTGTGGGTCCCGTTTCGTAGATATAGGACATAAAACAACCTTAGGCCTGAAAGAAGAGGCCTCTGAACAAAATTTATCGGGTGTTTCACGCCCTGAATTGAATGGGACTGTGATTAGCAAAGGTGTTAACTACATAAATAAATAAATAACTTCATTAATGAACATTTGAATGGTTTTTGTGAAAAACTACATGAAGTGGAGCCTTTTATATGCTAAAAATAATATGAAAAGCCAGTAGTTAAAGAGAGACAACACCCAATCGCACGGAGATTTAAATTCAAGCGCTACAGTCTAAGAAAACCTTCAGCAACAATTTTTGTTACACTGATGCAAACTTTATAAAAACTCAAAGGAAACTGTCTAAAAGATTCTTTTCCTTTTACTGTCGAAGCAATAGTCTTGACATAGTCTTGCCTTAATTATGGCTGCAAAAATAAAAGTTAAAAACTATTTAATAAAATAAATTCTACTAGAAAGAAGAGTATTGCTTCATATTTCAACGTTTTGTTTGATTTGGGATTTCAGAACTGATACTTTTTTTTTTAGCCTGGTATGCAACAGGAACGATTTAAGACTCCAGTTCCTCCATAGAAAAAACGCGTAACGCCGTCCATAACAGTTTAATTGCTTTTTATGCGGCTAATCATTCTGTTGTCATAGCATAACAAACGGGTCGAGGTTCCGTCATATCGTGATGATACTGTTTTTTGCACAGTTTCTGTTCTTACACTGACCCAAATTCATTACAAGGCCTAAAAGTAAATTCTGAATAAACAGCTGATATACTTTGTTTATTTTGTAGTTTCTATTTATTTTTCCTTAGGCGTTTTGCAAACACAACCTTATAACATACTACATTACTTTGCTATAATGACGGCATGCATCATTTATTCAATAAGCTTTGTTAAGTAAAAATAATAAAATTCTGAAAAACCCTAGATAGAATAGACAAATATCATCTTTTGAAAATGTAATAGAATCTGAATACCTGAACATTTGATAAACTGCACATAGAAATGGGGAAGTGCGAGGGTAGTTCCATAAGTTTCCTGCCTCGCCGATAAGGATTATCGCCTCCATGGTGTCATATCTTATCTGTTAAGTAAATAATTGCAGCTCTAACTTCCGCTCCGCTGTATTCAATTGTTCAGATACAGTTGCATAAAGAAGGCTATGTATAGAACATTGTGACATGTTCAGAATGCAGTACCAAACAATTATTAAGCTCTTCACATAAGAACAACTTACTCCAAATGAAATTAAACAGCGATTGGACGGTGTATATGGGGAAACACACCCCTCATATTGTCCGTAAAAGAATGGGCCAAACTTTTTCGAATGGGTCAAGAAAATATTGAAGACGAAGAGCGTGCAGGTCGGCCCTTGGAGGTGCTCACTCCTGAAAACTTCGCTCTTGTGGAAGGAGAAATTGTGGAAGACCGGCGGCTCAAAGTTACAGAAATAGCAACAAGGTTGGGCCTTTCTAAAACAACAGTCCTTGGAAGTGTTCACGAACATTTAACTGTGAATAAGGTTAGTGCAAGATGGGCGTCTAGACTTCTTTCCTCAGTTCAAAAGCAGCAACGAGTCATCTGTTGTCAGGCATTTTTGGAACTCTGCCGTGGTTTGCAAACCATTGTTACAGGAGATGAAACTGTGGTCCTTTACTATGATCGCTTGTTCAAAAGAGAATGAATGGAGTGGCGTAAACCTGGGGAAGCACCGCCTCTAAAGATCAAAGTCACTCAGTCAACAAGATGATCATGGCCACAATCATTTGGGACTGTGAAGGAATACTCTTCATTGACTTCGAGGAGAGGAGCACCACAGTAAATGGGGAGTACTATGCTGGCCTACTGCACAGACTACGTGCTTCCATAAAAGAGAAAAGGCGAGGAAAGCTGAGTGGTGGTGTGCGCCTTCTTCACGACAACGCGCGCCTGTGCACACAGCTCTTGTTGCAAAGGAAGCTGTGAAGAAATGTGGCTTCAAGGAGATCGACCATCCGCCCTTTAGCTCAGATATAGCTGCCAATAACTATTTCCTCTTCTAAAAACTCAAGAAGGACCTTCGAGGAAAGAAACTTAAGTGTGACGAAGAAGTGATGGATGCTGTTTATGCCCATTTTGCAGATAAGTCTTCTGACTATTTTTGGGGGGCGGGTATTGAAAAGTTAATTCAAAGATGTGAGAAGTGTATTGCAATAAAGGCTAACTATATTGAAAAGTGAAATATAGTTTTGGTGTTTGTCATGCCTAGAAAATGGCTAGGCCGGAAACTACCGTCATAATATTTAATAATTGATAGTTTTATGTATAGAACGGTTACCTAGAAATTGATCAGGGCTTGTATTGGGGGGTTCCATTTTGTAATATTTCTCAGCACATCAATAAATATAAAGTAATCTTGAATGGTTAATATTTAAAAGTAATAAAACATACACTCTGTTTAATACATACATTAAAAATCGGAATGATAAATTTCCAGAGGAGTTACAAACTGCTGATAATAACGGGTTACTATGCCTTTATACTTTTACCTAAATGTTTAAACTCGCAGAGAAAACCGCGATTTTCTCTGCGGCTATTCAGCATATCTGTTAATTAACGTACCTTTCCGGGTTATTGGAAATCAGCGAATGTCGTCTTAGTTCATAGTTCTTAATATGGCGAACATAATAAATATGGCTAGTTAGTTTAGAGTTCGATTAGTATTAGTTATAGAAAAGTTTGCTTGCAGAAACTGTTTTAGAAAGGAAGTTAAGTTCACTATTAATTCATGAACAAAACTTTGGGAGTCTGACGTAATCTAAATTCTCTTCTAGCTAAAACCTAAGAGCAGGGATACCAACCTGGTACCGATATTTTCACTAATCATTATTAAAGCAATTAAAAGTAATAGAGAAATAACCTTTTCTTTGATATGAGTTGCCGCTGCTTGCTCGAACTGCAGTTATCAACGCCGACAAAATAATGCATTCGCATAAAACAAAAATATCTTATGTTTTATGTGCCAGCTGTGGTACGCACTTGAGCTATTGTTTAACAACTTCAAATTACAGAGGCGGCAGTTTTATTTTAAGAGTCGTAAGTCTACAATAGTTCTTATTGGTAGAAAAACGGAACGCCAGTGAAGGAGTGAATCTTTATGTTTTAACTGCAATTTGAAGTTAGAAACATTTCTGACTGCATAATTGCATAAAATTATGCGAGTCACTGAGGAAAATACAAAACACATGTTTGGTAGGGATTCCCCCCCCCCCTCAGAAGATTCACTTCCATACCAGAAACGGAACAGAAATCTTCATAAGGCGCACGCTGGTGATCTGAGAGGTTAAAGAGCATCCGAAAAAAAAAAAAACCAACAAATTCACAAAGCGCAAGCCACCGTCACATCGCGCCCTGTCTTGCCCTAGTCGGCCCCAAGGGATTTGAACCCGGTACCTTCCGAATGCGTGTCCCAAGTGTTATCGCCTTGCCCAATGCGCTCGGTTACGATGGTGTTATAACAATACAAATTATTATTATTATTATTATTATTATTATTATTATTATTATTATGACCCAGATACTTTCATAGAAGCACACATCACGATTTATAAGATTACAAATGTCATAGACCTTCAAACTTTATTTCGCAATGAAATTAAAAATCTGAAGAGATGAATTTAAGGAAATTACAGGCAGTGAATTGCAATAATAATTGTATTTGTCAGATAAGCAACTGATTGAAGATATTAGAGACAAAAGGAAACCAAAATATTTTAGTTACACAAACAAATACAGAAACAGTAAGAAATGCAAACTGTTGTGCATCAAATTTACTAAAATAAAGCACTTGTGTCAATCTTATAGATTTCCTGCAATTAAGAAGGCATCCGTTCTTTTCATTCGACACATCAAAGTCACATGTCTATTCTTGTCATTGATTTAGAAATCTTCCAGATGGTGTTAACGTCAACTTAAATCCCCACTACGTTAACACACTTTCAATCTCCTGTAAACTGCGCAATGCTGTGACGATTGGAACTTGATTTGTGTATAGAAATTAAGAGCGAGAAACATTTCTCTATGAAAAGGATAATGAAGCTGTTGGTCTGTTCTGTTTAGCTTAGGGTTACCATATTCTGACATTACTGACACCCTGCCCCTCATCAATGCATTCCGTGTTTGCACCAACTTCATCATGTATATCTCTTAGCAAATTTCTGCCTATTTCGTAATGCAATTTTTTTCTTAACACTTCGTTGTTACTACAAATATGTAAAATGTTTAAAATTAAATATTATTAAAGCCAATCCTTCACAGAATCGATAGTAAGTCTATTTCCTTTTCTTGATCCGTTGTCCTTATATTCAATAAAAAAAAACTTTAACCTCGCCACTGCGACTTGGTATTTTAAGAGAGACTACCTTCAAAATTTCTGCGCAACTATTTTCACTTTTTCAAAATAAGCACACCCTTTTTCTTGACTTCACTTTGCTCTCCCAACACATGAAGTGACAATATATTTTTTTTCAAATTGGAAAAATGACCAAAATATTTAGTATCATCAATTTTTATGCCGTCATATTTCGAAACGTCGATTTATTCTTTATTTCAACCGGCCTGCACTCTTTACTTAAGTGAATATTATACACAATAGACACAGTAGAATGCTGAATGCCGCCCATCATGGAGAGAGAATATTTTTACTATAAAAAAGCAAACCTATTGTATCCACAGTTTAATTTCTATGTTTAAGATAATTAATATATTTATTTATGTGTACAAACAATAGTTATACAGACTAGTAATAATACAATAAAAACTAAAAATAGCAGAAAAATACAAAACGCATTTCAATATATATATATATATATATATATATAAATTAACACTAATAATAAAAGTAGATAAACATAAAACACAGAGAAAGAGTCACACTTGAAACTGCAAGAAGCTTCTTGCCATTGAAGAACTCGCAGTAGTTCGAAATATAGCAGTTTCAAGTGTGACTCTTTCTCTGTGTTTTATCTTTATCTACTTTTATTATTAGTGTTAATTTGTTACATTGTTAATAGTGTTTCTTTATTTTTATTTTTCATTAATATTTTATATATATAATACACGCAGAGGATAGGAATGTAAATAAAATTAGTAAACATTACCAAGACATTTCTTGAACACTTGGAAAAATAATCTGAGTTTCAAACTGAGTGAACACGTAAAGAACAGTTTAATTTAGTCTCTAAAAATTCTGGTTAAGTCTTTTTCTTTTTTAAATGATAATGTTTGCCCGTTTTTACTACTGAAGTACAGGCGGTGAACACTGATGATACATGAAATGAAATGATATATTGGGAAAGTATTTTTTTTTTAAAGAAGGAAACGTTCCAGGCCTAAGTTTAGGGTACCTCACCTCGGCCACCCGTGGCGGTATGGTTAAACCTGCCTTCCTGCAATCTCGCAGATAGGACTTATGAAATACTGTCACAGAAATGCTGAGCGGAAGACAAATGACGTACATTAGGCGAGGACAAGAACTGGAAAATTTCATTGGTCCATTTTTCGGAACACTTCCTGGAGAGACCTTGATAAGCTTTAACGAGAAAATTATCTGAACGGAAGAAAAGAGCGTGAAACCGCAATGCACCAGGAAACTGCAGATTTGCAAAACGGTGGTAAGCTGATTTGATTTACGTATGGGACATTCCATCTCAAATCGTACTAGGCGATTAAAATTTTAGCTAATTTTCTCTAAACTAATGGCGTTTTTTATAAACATGAGATGCAACAAGAGATTTCAATATCTACAAAATATTAAACCTTATTTACAGTACATTTTATTACAATAAATGTTAAATATTTGGCATTTAAAACAAATAGGAAACACAATGCAATTTGATGATAGGTTAAACAGCAGACGTTTCATGACCTCAGGTTGAACTTTACCAGCTGTTAAAACCGAAGAGTTACTTGGTCATCCGGTTGAAGGCAATTTGTGGCATGTAAAAATGATTTTACATTATAGTGCTTGTATTTCTGAAAAATTGTTCACGGTGAGTGTCTGATGGGATAATTCCTTCCTGCTTTGGCGCAACAGTCCTCAAAGAGCCTAGTGACCTCTGTGTCTTCTACCGTGTTCATATGGCCTCTTTGCCACAGTGCAATATTGCAGCGGACCATGTGATCAGTACATCCGCACCCAGCAATCGCCATCACACGGCTTACGAGATCGAAAGAACGTCATTTATCACGATTCCTAATGGTACTCACGAAGCTGGGCGTATCCACACTTCCCTAACTGATAAAATGTACAAATATTTACCAAGAATTGAACCCCGAGCCTCCAAGGCAGCAGCCAGCAATCTAATTATTAGATAAGAGAGACGGTATATTAGGTTAACTGATGAACACAAAACACCTTATAACATTTTCCTCGTATGCAGATGGAGAAAAGATGGTTAACTAAATTGTAACGCGATACATCAAGAATTCATTCATCATTATACCTAGAATCGAAATGCATGAAAACGCCCTTCTTCATATGCAAGCAAAGCTTGAAGGTTACGGTATTTAGAGAGAAGGCTGCGCTCCCAGAGTTTTGGGAGTTTTAAGAAGTGCTTTCAGCCTAAAGGTAAGATAAGAACGTGAATGTTTTGAGCTAGAATTCGAAAGAAAATAAAGTCAGAGATTATATAAAATGGACACATGTCAAACATTTGTCTTCGTTTAGATGCCGATAAATTCCAAGCAATCCTCAACTGTGTAGCTGTGCATGGAGTATTGCTCGGTGACAACCCACCCCAATTACGTAGCTCTCCTTCAGGTAGTACCGGGCAGCCGCCTTCAGCGTAACTTTTTTGATTCATCATACTCTCCGTTAAAAACGAAGGTTACATAATTGATCAAAATGTCCACAAGCAAAATTCTAGTAGAAACTCAGCTTCTAGCGATTATTATTAGTTTGGTTTACTAACAACTTATTTTGCACACCAGCCATTAATGCTACAGATATCGAAACAAATGAGCTGTGTGTCAAATGTATCATTGTTGGTGGAGTATATTGGAAAAATAAGGGAACAACAAAAGGTATGTTTAATTCATTTACTATTGGATTTATTTTAATGCCCTTTCTGTAGTTTTCTATCGTATATACGCTACTATTTATATTTGTCTTTTGAAAGGGGTACAGATGTCATTAATTGCACTGAGCCTTTAAAATTGCAACACATTGTGCATGTTCATAATATCCATGCGGAAATTACATCTGTCCTCTGGTCCGGTTGTTTTGACGGAGCGTTAGAATTCTTTACTTATGTGTCGTGAAGATAATGCATGCAATACAGTTTTGGTATTCCATTCTGCTGACCGTTAATTCCGCAATTACACAGAGGGTGCCAAAAAGTATACACACTTCAAGCAAAGGAAAAACTGTGTTAACATAACAAAACTGAATTCACACAAACAGAAAAGGATGAGCACTAAACTTCTTAGACTTTTACAGTTACAACAGTTGCTCAAAATGCCCATCATCGGCGTCGATACACTTCTGAGTACGTTGAACTACTGATTGAGCAACGTTTGCGAAAGTGTCCTCGGCGATTGCAGCACACGCTGTTTCAATTTCTTCCTGAAGTGCTGTCAGTGTAGCTGGTTTTCTACGGTATACAACATCCTTAAGACTTCCCCATAGGTAGAAGTACAACGGAGTTAGATCCGGAGAACGCGGTGGAAATTCAATCGGACCTCTTCGTCCTATCCAGTGCCTTGGAAGATTGTCATCAAGGTACAAACGTACATCTCGGTGGTACTTGGTGATTTGCCAGATCTGCCCTCGTGAACATCGCATACGGTACCACTAATCTCAAATTTGTCTCGAATCTCGCATTTGCACTTTCTCGCTGGGCTAGGGGAGCATCCCACACGTTGAAATGGACAGTGACTTGTAATGGAAAAACAAAATATTTTCATAATTTTAAAAAAAGTATCCATTTACGGTAATTTTAGCCGGTGGTGATTTGTATAGATAGGTATATATGCAAGTAGAAAGATCTTGCATATATACCTATTTAGAAAAGATTTAGATCTTTTCTAAATGCCATTTTTTGTAGTTGTTTAAACATGTTAGTTTACCTGTGATAAATTCTTACAGAAAGCATTGCTAGTTATCCTTGGCTAGAGTCTACAAAATGTTCTGCACTTTTTTATAAGAGAAAGTATATATATATATTTGAAAATTTGGTCATATAACTATTATTACACTCATGTAGATTAAAAGTATACTTCTGTTCTATCTTTGACTTTTACGTGTTATGTCCTAAAACGAAGTTTTATTCATAACAAAATATTTTACAACCCTATTGTTGAAATTACTGGATTATATTACTATTTATGAATTAGGCAGGCATGAAAACAATTTAGTTTGTTAAAAATGGATACAGACTCTTATGACTTAAAAATCCGTTGTTTTTTATTACACTTTACAGTTTTTTTTCATATAATAACATCAGAACTAGAAATAACAAAGTAGAAAGGGCCAAGAAAATCGCAGCTTAACGTCTATTGAAAAGTATTGTAGAAAGAGTGTGCCAAACTGTAACATTCTATCCATTTATAAGCAGTGTGCAGAAAAGAAATTCTCATTGCAACCGTTGTGTTTTACGGAAGGGGAATTAGCTTTAATAGCGCGACGTCTTAGATTGTGGACTGAATACTATAAACAGCTTGACCTGGCAAGATATCGAACCCAGAACCTACACATCAATAGATGCAAACGCTATCACTAGACCACGGAGACGGTCCGACTTGATATTATATTATAAACAAATTCTGCCTAACTTTATTAAAGCTAAAAATGAAAATTCTAAACAAAATGCTGTCCTGTTTTTAAATTATAAGAATGAGGCAAACTTTTAGGATGGTTAATGTATTAACTTTCGGTAGTAAATGTGTGTGTTATTTTCTGACTCTGTTAAGGGGGAAGCAAAAGAGTTAAATAATGAAATATACAGAAGAAATTGGCTTTTGTTCTAAAGCCATTCTCTTTGGAAGGTAGTATATATAATATACCTACTTTCTACCTGCAAAAAGAGGTGACCGATGCACGACATTTAAGAAATAGATGTGCTAATCGTCGCCTCTTAAGCATAACGTCTCTTTAGCGAGAAACCTAGGAGAAGTTCATGAGTGTGGGCCGGTAGGACACGGTAGCTCAATCGTAGCCAACGCACCAGCTTAGCATGAAAAGGACGTATAAACGTAATTATGAAATGTGATTTTTTAAATCAGAATCATTTCGAAGTCTCGGTCGGTACACGAACCAGTTATAATCGTCTTCCTATGCCGATACTCTTTCGTCTGAGCTACCATACCCCTGTTCCACCACAAACGCGAATCTCCTCCATTGTGTTTGTGTTTCCAGGAGGTCTCTAATCCTTTCAGAGATTTTATTCTTAAAACACAACTTGTTTATTTATCTTGCTATAAAAATTGGTCCATTGTGAATCGTAAGAATGTTTAATACTGTCCTAAAATTTCAAATAATTGTTATTATCCGGTAATAAGAAAAATATTAAAAGTTTGCTACTATAGAATATTAATGTAACAAGAACGATTACTTATAGAATTTATAATTAGGAATTAAAAGCAATCATCATATCATCACCACGGAAAATGCAAATGAGCTGTGATTTTTCTTGACATTTTGCAAAATATTTGTCATTTATGAGACTAAATAAAAATATAACCTCAATTTAGCAATCAAAATTCAGAATACTGCAGTGGATTGTTGAACTGCACATGTAAATAAGCCTTATACTAGAGAAACAAATGCGCGCGGCATCTTAGGAAATGTAACAAGATGGCAGCCCCATTTCAAACATGCACGAATGAGGAACAGCGAACAATTATCAGTTTTTGGGGGGTTTTGAGGGCGAGAAACCAACAAATATTCATTGAAGAATGAAGAAGCAATATGGAAATTCCTATGAGTCACTTCAACAGGTCTATAAGTGGCACAGAAAGTTTAAAAGTGAGTAATGCAGCTTACTCTGGTCGACCGCATACTGCGATTACGTCAGATAACCGCTGCAGTACATCACGTGATACAAGACAACCGACGGGCAACATTCGATGAGGTGATGGAAGAATTAACGATAAGTCATAACTCTGCGTCCATGATAATGCAAGATAAACGGCACAATAAATTGCAGATCTTCATTTTGAGTGTATATCATATACTACTTGTTCACCCGACCTAGCACCTTCCGATTATCACGTCTTTAGATCACACAAAGAGGCCGTAAGCAGAAAGAAGTTTCGCATTGACACTTTTTAAATTTATTTGGTTTATTTACGGACGTTTTTTAACGTCTCAGGTCATCAGCGTCCCATTCTATTCATGGCGTGAAACGGCCGATGAATTTTGCTCAGAGGCCTCTTTTTTCAGGCTTGAGGTTCTTTTAGTGCCGCAAATCTGCGACACAGGACCCACGGCTTTACTTCCCTTCCGAAGGAAGCAGCGGTGCACGAGAGGTTGCTCATTCATAAGAATTTTGTTCTTGTGGAATCCAAATATTAATGAAATGCTGGAACGCGGTGGAAACTGCTGGAAAATGTTGAACGTGTTTAGTTTATGAATAAAAATATTGAAGTTTGACTCGGTTTCTTACTTATATGAACTACTGCATATAATAAATTTTATTTGTAATATTTAGCTGCAACTTTCCTTGAAAAAGAAAATATATTACCTTTCTCACATTAAAACACGATAACTCTTTCGTGTGCTACTATGTGTTCTGTATACTATTAATATGTAGTTAATAATAATAATAATAATAATAATAATAATAATAATAATAATAATAATATGCACTGTCGGGCAAAAACACACAATTAGAATTTTCTTGAAAATATCAGCACAATTTATTTTATGAACTGAGGTGTGTTTTGTATATTCAATGCGCATTTGATACAACAAATGAATAATTTTCACACAAATGTTAACGATTTATTAACTTTTTATTTCTTTCATTACATTAGAGCAAACTTTAATGTTTAAATGTCTATGTTTATTTTTAAATATTCGCTCTTAAGGTAAAGAAAATTGGTATTAGAATCACACCGCACCTTGTTACACTTTCAGTAAATATATTACTACCCCTTAATTCGAATAAGATTCCGCTTTCCCGCCGTCATATTAAAATTTTTATGTAAATGCCATTTTGGTGAATTTCGTTTCATTCCAGAGCAAGAGTTACCCGAAGTTCGTGCAGGGTTTGAAAATTAACCCATGAACGTAGGTGTAAGTGTATCTCACACACGTTGGATGTAATTCAGGCCCGAGTTTAGTGCAGGCCAATCTAAGGAAACGTGCCCTGCTTCCTCCAGACACTGCAGTGAAGCAATGCACGAGGTATCGTGCATTAGAATGCAGTTCTTGCCGATGTGAATAGCATTGGGGATACCACGTGGAAAGAGAGCCTCCTTGAAGTTGCGGCATACAATCAAACCTCCGTTTTCAACGTATAAAAACTAACACCGCTCTACATCTCTTGGCGAAAAGGTACAGGCAGCTAACGCTCTCAGATCTTTTCCTACGTTAGGTGCTTTTGGTTGCGCTTGAACTCATTTGCGTAAAAAACTTGACTACACTTTTCAATTGTCCAATCCATATGATATCCGGCAAATTAAAGACGGTATCTTCTGGTCCTGTGGCAGGCTTCCTTGAGTTCACTTTGTCTCTCTGAGTTTTCTCCTGCATGTTCATACGCTAATGTTAACAATGAGTACTTGTTCCAGGCGCTTTCTGGCTTTAACTATATCAAATGACGATCTTAAAAATTTCGCGTTTAAAAATCGATAAGTTCTAACTGAAGTACATCTAGGGTATTCTAATCCACGAAGTATGTCGTAAGTATTGTGTTACCGAAACATAACGATAACTGCGTCCATTATAAATTATTGAAACGTTAGAAATACTCAGTGAAGAACCATTGTATGTTATGACAATATTTTTTTGTGAAATGGCATTAATATTGGATTGGCGGATTTGCACGTGTTTGGGAAACCTCTTATCGGCGATGCAAAAATACTTTGTAACGGTTCCTCGTTCCACCCACTGAAATTGAGTTATAATATACATTTATGTAAGCCCAATCATATTTTGGTGTTTAATTACTAACATAAATAAAACTCCTCTATTCCGAGGAAGTAACTCGAGGGTCGCGTACCGCCAAGGGTTAGGTCGTTAAGGCGCGGACTCGTGAGCGGGAGGTATGGGATTCGATTCTCGCCAGGACTGTCCTTCCTGACTTCAGGTTTTTCTCAGTTCTCATAAATGGCAAATGCCGGGGAGGAACTAAAACTTAGGTATCACCAGTGTTCACCGCCTGTGATGCCTCAGTAGTAAAAACGGACGTTAAACAGCATTCAAAAGAATAGGGTCGCGTGTGAAGCCCCTTTCTTTTTTAAAAGGCCTAGTGTAGCAGGGTTAATAAACCTGGTTTTTAAACTGGTTAAGGTCTCTGACCCAACAGACGCTATACTCTCAGCCCTTTAAAGTAGACAAAGTCAAAGGAAAAAAAGAGTTTTAAACTTTCTAAAAATAGCGAAGGGAACGTGGGGCAGGTGAGTTTAAACCTGCCAATGGAAAATGTATGTTTGAACCTTTAAAGATTTGCGTGTGCCGTGGCATCATTAAGACCAATTATCACTTCATTTGAATTTAATATATACAGAGTGCCAAAATGTATTCTCACTTCAAGCAAAGAAAAATCGGCGTTAACATTATAAAACTGAATTCACACAAACAGAAAATGATGAACACAAATCATCTTGAACTTTTACAGTTACAACAGTTGCTCAAAATGCCCACATCGGCGTCGATACACTTCTGAGTACGTTGAACTACTGATTGAGCAACGTTTGCGAAAGTGTCCTCAGCGATTGCAGCACATACCGTTTCAATTTCTTCCCGAAGTGCTGTCAGTGTAGCTGGTTTTCTACGTATACAACGTCCTTAAGAGTTCCCCATAAGTAGAAGTCCAACGGCGGTTCTGTTCTGTACATACGTCTCCATTGACTTTGAACTTCAACAACATTCTCGGCTTTCCAATATCACTTCAAAATTGCTTTCCGCTGTTCAACCAAAATTCTTGGCTCTATTTCGTTGTAGCAACGCAAGCATAACGTAATGTGAGTCACATCTGTTTACAGAACATCATACGATAATCTTGGCTTCATTTGTTCATTGTTGATTTACCTGTCACATAGCAACGCTCTCATAATGTATGTGAGTCACATCTGTTAACGTTGGTCCTGGTGGTGTAGTGGTAACCATACTTTCCTTCTAAACCCAAGGTCGCGGGTTCGAACCCGGCCAGGATCGATGGATGTTTTCGGGCGTAAAAATCCTAAGTATGACTTCCTTCGGAAGGGAACTAAAGCCGTGGGTCCCGTGTCGTACATTTACGGCACGATAAGGAACCTCAAGTCTGAAAGAAGAGGCCTCTGATGAAAATTAGTCGGCCGTTTCACGCCCTAAATAGAATGGGACGCTGATTACTTGAGATGTTACAGAGCGTCCTTAAATAAATATATATATATATATATATATATATATATATATCTGTTTACAGAACATCATACTACAATTACTGTTGTTTTTCGGTTCAACTTTGAAATATATTAAATGGATATCTACTGTGAAAGTGTGCATACATTTTTGGCACACACACACACACACTTACACACACACACACACACACACATGCATACTATTCAACGCCGACAACAAATCTCTTCAAAATTGGTGTCCAAACTGAGGCACATAGTCGAAGCCTACTAAACAGCTTCATCATTTGGTGTCCAACGGGTGGCCAACAACAATAACACCGACATCCATCACTAAACCGCCTCAAATTCAAAGCAAGCAAAATACATGAGAGGGTAACTGTTAATGTTCATATTCTTGTTCCAAATGAGTATGCCAACTGCGTACTATTCAACAATCTATTTAACAAATATTCTCTGTTACTGTTACGCTTTTTGTGCCCGGCGATATAATTTTAAACAATTTACTGTATGTAATGTAAAATTTCATGTTGTACGTTTATAATGCTTTAGAGCCTTGAGACACAATGAAACATTCTGTTATATTATTGATGTGCTTTTTTAATGAGTGAATAACCTCTTAGGATTGATAATTCATTATATATAAATGTCTTCTAATATATCCAAGTTATTTATCACTTGTCTTCTTGCCATAGAAGAACTCAACGAGTTCGAAATATAGCGATCTCAAGTGTGACTTTATCTTAGTGTTTTATCCTTTTCTACTTTTATAATTACTGTTAATATGTTACATTGTTAATAGTGTTACTTTATTTTTATTTTTCTTCTATATTGTTTGCACCTCTGGTGTTGCTTTCTACTTGGCTTAAATATAAAATATAAAAATTTAAAAGATATAAAAGATTAATATATATATAAAAGATTAATATGCTATATGTGAAATGGAAAACCCACAACATTGAAAAAAATGCTTTGTTTTAAAGCATTTAGTAATATTTTTTTTTCTATATTTGCCAAATGTATTGTTTACAAACTGTGGTACTAAAATAACCTCTATGATCTTTTGCACTTTTGATATTCAAGCTAAGCATTTGTGATCAGGAATTAATATCTTTAAGACCTTACTCACTTTCAGTTCAGTTCAATGTATGATATGCTATAAGTAAGTTAAAATATTTAAGATTCATAAATACGGGAATTGGGATAAAACATTTTCAATGCAGACGAAATTAGATGCTTTATTGAAACTGATTGCATTCCTTAGTTATTTCTCATTGTCTGCTCAGTTATTTTCCGCTCATGAATATGTAAAATATGTCCTATTGTGTTAAGGAAACCTTTCGAAATCTCAGTGTGGAAGAACAAGAAGGTGAAAAAAGTATGAGAAATGGAAACAAATTATTTCACAGAGTTAAGGAGATGCTATCAAAACTTGAAACTGATCGTAACAGATAGAGTATGTATAATGTCCGTTATCTTAATTAACATAAATACTTAGTAGTTGCACGATAACTGATCTAATCACATTTCTTTTTGTACATTTAAATGGTGCTTTGAACGGAACAACTTCGCGCCTATGCACGTAATAATACGTTACTCAAGGATAACGCACACATTGCATGCTTGGTATTCGCTCTTTAAGTACGGCGTTGTTTGATAAAAAACATCACCTTGAAACAAGAGCGGTGTTTCCTCAAAAATTAAAAGTGGTATTTTAGAGATAATACCTACACATCATAATCTTCCTATTCCAAACAAGGTCAGCTACCGCATTTCCCATAAATGACCAACCTTCTAAAAGCACTTATCTGTTTATTATTTCTTAATCATTCATGACCTATAAGATATTTAGAGTGTGCTGCATGGAACTCTCTGCGAACTTCCGTTACAAACTATTTGTAATATGAGAAAACGAGTCCATATAAATGTCAAAGCATTTATTTCGACATTGATGTCTCAACTATTATAACGTCTTATCTGAAAGAATGTCAATATGTGAGCACTGATAGATTAGTTTTTTCTTTCTTATGTTGATGAAATGAAAAACATTCAGGAATACAGTTTTAACTTAATTTAATGTTGCTTAATAATAATAATAATAATAATAATAATAATAATCTGACATACTCCATTCTGGTACCTTGTTTCCTACACCGGGACGGTATTGCAAACTCTTACGCTTTATTTCTAAATTATAAAATTACCTTTATGCATTATTTTTCATATAATACTTATACCTAAGTTCAATTAATTTTTACTAAAATAATAAAAATAACAAAATTACAACTCCCTTCAACTATTTCCTAATTGCTGGAAACCAGCTATTACTTCCACTATTTCCACTTAAAATTTTAAATCAATAAATTACTATTCACGATATTCGGTAGAAACTGTACTGGTGACCAGTACATTTCTTACATAGTTTTACTTTTCTACTGCTGTCTATATTTGTATAAAACTATATATTATATATCTATAGATCTTGCATATGTTTCTTTATTTTCCGTATTATATCATGTCATTTCTCTATATTATATCATCTTTATAAATATATTCATGTAAATTTCACATTTATATTAATCTATTTTACAATACTGATTATCTTCTCTGTTTGCAAGTCTAATTGACATTTACCCTACCAATTTATTACTTTAACATCCTAAACAACAGTAATAATATTATTATAAACAATATTAGTTATAATTATATATAATTATTTTAACACTTTTTATTATATTTTATTTTATTTCCTGTTTATCTTCTTCACTCTTTCGCCATACCCTTTTCCCACAATCACTTTACTTTCCTCTCATTCTATATACACAATACTGTTGTATGTCCTATAAAAAGTCATCTTTTGCTACTTCACTACACCTTACACTTCTCTATTACATTTGTTTGTTTGTCTTTTATACTCACATTATTACAAGTTTAAAACTATTCTTACAATTTTCACCACTAACTTCATTTCACTCCGTTACACCGTTACACTCCAATATACGAGATTATACCCCTCTCAATCTTTATTATACTTCTCCATTCTTTCTAAACAAGTTCCTCTTAACTCCCATCCTCTGCCCCTTTCACGTTTCTTAGGAATGCACTTACGTGCTTCCAGGTAAAATGAAATCTGAACTGACATAAAGGAAATGTGAAACTTTATTGAGTCAGCGGTGTGTGTGACACGGAATTACTTTTCTAGCCTTCCTGCAAAGAGTTTGTAGAAACCGTTATCATTGTGGTGTTAATATTTACGAAATGTATTGCACATATGCTAGGAAGATATTAAATATTGTTCCTAGACATGATTGCAAAACTTAGAACGTCACTTTGTTTCCAAACACTTCCACCTCTGTAAACGGCGAAAGCTTCATCGAAATCCCAAGCGGAAACCCCCATACTCTGCCCTACTATTTCTCTTTTATTGGCCCTAAACCACGATGAACCTAATATCTTGATATTCACTGTCGACTAAAGTGGATTCTTAAAAAAAAAAAAAAAAAAAAAAAAAAAAAAAAAAAAACACAGTTATCAAGATGTATAAAATTGAGATTTGCTAGTATTCATGTAGTCAAATATGACTGCAAATTTGCTGTTTCACGTAAGGATTTTTTTCACAACGTTAAACTGACAATGTTGGGAAAGTGTATATTAAAACGTAATCCGGTTGAACTTTGGACATGTAAACAAAATATTATTGACGGAAAACAATTCTATACAGATAATGGCTCCTACAATAGTTCACAAAATGTTCTGACGTTCTGACACGTGTTACATACTCTTGATATCTTTAAAAACCCATTCTATAACTAAAGTCTGAATATAACTAGGAACCGCATTGCAACAATTGTGGTGCAAAGTGTTACACTTTTTTCGTTGTTGAAAGGAAACATTCGAGATGCCAAAGACAAAAATAAAGAAATATTTTTTGTAATATGCCAGTCGGTGAAAGGTAAACAATATGCGATATAAGAATTTCACCGCTCCCCGTGCAGTTGGCCGAATTTGACAAAGCTCTGCAGTTCTCGTCTCGTTCCCACGCTTGAAAGTCGGCTGGAGAGCCGGAGAGGAGGTCAGTACGATTTTAACCGTAGGAACGCACGTAAGTGTTCTTGTGTGTTACGTAACATTGTATTAAGTATTAATAATATAGTGTATTAATTACGTTAAAGGTATTCTGTTCCCAAGAGTATTTATTTATGATTCGTACATGCGTACAGAAGCGACTCGTGATGTACAGAGGTTGTTATTCCTTGATATTCAACTTTTAAGCCGAAGTTGAACTCACAAATTGGTAAATAAATTTCGTGAAACGTGATTTAGTTTTTACACAAAGCGTACACTGCCTCATTCTATTTGCAGGAGATTACAATGAACATGCTCTGGAATTTTCCTTTAAAACGCAGCAAAGGGGAATTTCCCATTCCTCTGTTCGAACGGCTATAAACTTACTGAAGTTAAAACCTTGTAAAATTTAGCGCAAGAACTTTAACCGGGCGACCCTGCAGCCAAGAGTTGATTTTGTGAATGCTTTTGAATAGTGTGCATGACGGAGAAATTGACCATAATATACTTTTTTTTACGAATGATTCTTGTTTCTACCAAAGTGGGTATGTTAACTCACAATACAACCGACGCTGGACTAACCTGCTTCACGAGGAACCCCTGCATGATCACAATAAAGGTGTTGCACCATTAGGGGCAAGAAAATAAGAGATCCTATTGTTTTAAGAAACAACAATAGTGATAAATATGTGCATAATACTTCATAACATCACTTAACTGTGAGAGAATGTAGATTCGCGACTTTCCAACAAGAAACAGCCAAGACATACAGCCCTTGCATGCGATTTTATGAAATATTCGATAATAGGGTCATCAATAACAACCCCAATTTAACGCCGTGCGATTTTTATCTCTGGAAGTATTAAAGGAAACAACGTACAAGACAAATCCTCACCTACATTAGATGGAATGAAAAATAACATTAGGGAAGAAAATTCTTCCATTCCTCAGGGTGAGCTGCAGAGGGTAATTACTGTAATTTCATAAGCAGATGCCAGAAAGGTATGGAAAATGAAGGGAGGCAGTTCTAGCATCTTCTTGCTTAATAATGGTGAGTTAAGTATACCTTTTAAGTGTTAGTAATAAGTTAATAACGTAAGCGGCAATCATAGCTGCGGACTTTCTGACGCGTGGGGCGTTCCCCCGAAGGAAAAACCACCCATATGTGATAATATTAAAGTTTTCCATTGTTGTAAATAAAAAGTCTTCACAATTTTAGAAAATTTTGGGAAATTATTGTTATTAAAACTATTTTTTTTCAACGACACCATTGATATTCATTCAAATTTTGTGACGAAAGTGTAGCCAACTTCTGAGGTTGGGACATCTGGAAGGCGCACTTACATTATCCCAAGAATGAGGATAGGTGTCGGTACTTTTCTGAATTCTTTTTCGACTTGTAGAGGAAAAAATAATAATAATAATAATAATAGTAATAATAATAATAACAATAATAATAAATGGGAAGCACGAATGCTACCACCAGATCACGGCAGTAGTTTAACCAATAAAGAAATCCCTGCATATTAATTGTGAATTCATAAATTATATGCCTTATTCCCTGTAAGGCTGACGCTATAGTGACATGCAGGTGTGTGTGTGTGTGTGGCGAGGGGTTCTCTTTCTCCTCGTTTATTTTTCTCTTTCTTTTTTCCTTCCCTTTACACGTTCTCATGTCCGCGTTATTCCCAAGGCCCGTACACTTCCTAGGAGTGGCGCGGTTCATGGCCGTGTGGTGCGTATAGTTCGCTGAAATGTTTTCAAGCAGCCTCTACGATGACTTGCATTTTGAGAAGCCATTGTGAAGTGAATAATACTGGAATTTACCAGATAAATATTTACTCTTAGCAGAGGAAGCGATATATTTCAAAATGGCAGCAGGGTTTCTCAACTGGATAGTGCTGTTGCTCCCTTTATAGTATGTAACGAAAGCACAGAAACATTGTAACAGAAATTTTTCATTTGTATATAAGACAACATTTTAAATCAAAGGAGGGGCGGAAAACTAATCGCACACGCAGAAAAAAAAAGAATGATATTGAAAAAAATGCTCTTCTAAAAGAAAGTCACTACATAATAATAATAATAATAATAATAATAATAATAATAATAATAATAATAATATGGATATGAGACGAAGAAAGTAAACAAGACGTTGCCAGATGTGACAGTATTTTTCTCCAGAATTTTTATATTTTTCTTCTTCTTCCTATTATTATTATTATTATTATAATTATTAATTTTACAGTAAATTAATATCATATCATTTATTAGAAAATGTTTCACAGAGCACATGCATTAGAAAATGCACGGTGTTTTAAACTTTCAAAATAAAGATGTCTGCTCTACTACGACCCGTTTTACGAGGGTAGTCAGATCTTGCAACGTACTTTATTTTTCGACATTGTCTCCTCGAAGTTCAACTAAATTGCTTCGTTTGTCCAGGTTCGCCATTTCCTCTGGAAATCGGTTTCTCGTGGTCCTCAAAATACTCGTTTACCTCCTATAGGACTTAAAATTAAGTTTTGAGTTTCAGGAAAGAAGATAATATGAAGGAGCGAGATCAGGGGGGTATAGTGGATGCAGATGCATTTCAAATAGTAGTTCGGTCAGTTTATCCTGAGCGCCGCTGATTCAATGCGCCGGCGCATTGTCATGGTGAAACATAACCTGCTTTTTTGACCATTTTCGGACATTTTTCCGCGATCGCTGTTTTCATTCTCTCCAAAAGCGATGCGCAGTGTTTTCCAGTAATGGTTTTTCCCTTCTGCAAGTAGTCAATCAAGAGAATTCCTTTTACATCTCAAAAAACTGAATTCATCACCTTTCCAGCGGATGGGACGCATTTCGCCTTCTTCAGAGCCGGTTCGCCTCGTATTCTTCACTATTTAGTCTGTTGTTCCGTTTCCGGTGTTTAGTAATGAATCCACTTTTCGTCCACAGCCATGAAACGCCGTAAAAATCGGTTGGATTCTTCTTAAAACATTTGCAAACAATCGCCTGATGTTCGCAAGCAATTTCACTCATTCTCTAGACTGAGCAGACGAGGCATCCATCTTGTGCTAATATTTTAATGTGTAAATTCATTATGCAAAATAAAATGAACCAGTGACTTTTGTTAACTCGCGCACTTTCGCTGCTTGTCGATCAGAACAGTTCATAGACTTTATCTATGGTGTCTAGCCCCAGATGATTTTGGAGCTCTAGACGTGGTGCGTCTTCGATGCCCATTCTGCCACTCTTGAACTCATTTATCCAAAGTCGAACTGTTTCATAAGAATGGCATGCAACACCCAGTGTAGACAATACTTTCTTTAGCTGTTTTCCCTTCCAGAAAAAAGAATTAAATCACATCACGAATTCTAATCCGATCTATTTTTCATTGTTACTCGAAACACTTTTGTTTAAACAACTGCCAAATAATAAATTAACATCAGAATGGTTTCTTAGCATGAGCATTGATACACAAACTTTATAACCACCTATAGAGATGTTGCTGTTATCCTTTATTAATGTACGGACCAAGTTCAAACCATCCTCGTATGCGAGACAGCTAATGATACACAATGCTTTAGGAGACATTTGGGTAAAGTGAAAATTGATTGAGCCCAAGCTTTGTGAACAGACATTTTCCCGTTACCATGGTTAAAACATCTATTGCTATCCAGCAACCAATAACATCGTTTTGCTGCATGTAAGAAATGTTTTTTTTTTTCTGGTACCACAAACTGAAGATAAAATAAGTTAATATACTAATGGATTCTGCACACATTGACATAATCAATAGCTTACTATTTTTTTATCACCAAAGTTCTATGATAATGGGCACAGAAGTTATGACTGAGGTTCATTTGTCCCTTTCCCTTTCCTAAATGGGGTGATGATCGATCCGAAATAAACCACATTTTAATGCACTTAAATTAAAGCAGGTCAATATTATAATCTATGTATCTAAAAGACAGAATATTCAATGATAATTGCGATTAAAAGGACGACAATAAAATGAAAAATAACAAGACATTTAAATAAAATCAGCAGGGGAATATATAAAAAGGGGGAGAGAGTAAAAACAAAATTATGGTGATGATAATATTAATAACAATAATAACTATAATAATAACATTTTTGGAAACTAAAAAAGCTGCATAATTTCAAAATAAGTAACAAAGTAGACACTCCAGAAAGCTGGCAAAGAAGAAGGAAAAACCTGTGCTAGAAATATGCATGGCCCACTATTTTTTAACATTTATTGATATTTTGTTTAGCAAGGGAAAAAAGTTATGCAAATTTAATCTTGTTTTTCTTCCTGAAGACTTCACTATTGATGTAAGGCAGAAACGGGAGCAGTAAACATTGTTTGACATTTAACACTTTTGTTGAATCCCAAACCACTTCCACTCATCATGCAGTCATTTATTTTCGTAGTCTAGGTCTATCATCGTTTATTTCTTTTTAATTTTACTTTAGGTTTTAGCATTCTGTATTAAGCTTTAATATTTTTCAGAGTTATTGCTTAATCTACATTCGTTTTAACAAGTTTTCTTCAATCCTCATCACTGGCAAATACCAAAAATTTGGAACGCTACCTTTGCAAACAAAAATCTTTTCCCAATTCGTCATTTCAACTCGTGTAATATCAGTAAATATCGGACAGCTCCGCTCCTGTGAAATTAGCTACAATTGAGCACTGGGAGTACGGTTTGTGTACTCAAACGTGTAGTTTTTTTTTTTTTTTTTTGATTTATTTATGGAAGCTGTTTAACATCTCAGGTCATCAGCGTCCCATTCAACTCAGGGCGTGAAACGGCCGACAAATTTTACTCAGAGGCCTCTCCTTCAGGCTTGAGGTTCTTTTTCGTGCCATAAATGTACGACACGGGACCCACGGCTTTAATTCCCTTCCAAAGGAAGCCATACTTAGGATTTTTACGCCCCGAAAAAATCCATCGGCCCTGTCCGGGTTCGAACCCGCGATCTTGGGTTTAGGAGGCAAGTATGGTAACCACTACACCACCAGGACCGACTCAAACGTGTAGTGAAAAGACAGTGTTGGATGTAATAAAGTCGTGTGGAAGATAATGGAATATTATCTTTTATTTATAATTGGTGAAACAAAAGACTGTTTTTAGTGTCTTTTTTCTTTCTTCTTTTCCAGATTGTTCCTATCAGTTTGCGTTTCATTTTTGCTAGGAATGTATATGTTTTTTAATTGTGTTTAACGCCCGTTTGTACTACTGAGGCACCACAGGCGGTGGACACTGATCATACATGAGATGAAATAATATATTGGGAAAATATTTTTTTTTTTTAGAGGAGGAAACGTTCTATATCTAAGTTAGGGTACCACCCCGGCATTTGCTATTAATGAGGACTGAGGAAAACTTGAAAAAAAAAAAAAAAAACTCACTTAGGGAGGACGATCCTGGCGGGATTTGAACCCCAGACCTCTCACTCACGAGTCCGCGCCTTAACGACCTCGGTCACCCCTAGCAGTGGAATGATTTTCAGGTATTTTCATTATGTATTTCCTACACATATTACCGTCTTCTATTATAATAAATAACAATGCATTTTTGTAAAGCGTAAAACAAAACAAAGAAAAAGAAAAAAAATTATCCCTTTCTTGGTGCACTTTTAAGCGAAACGGTTTCAGTTATTTATGATACTGTCATAGCAAAGCGCTAAATTGTTTTATGTAAATTTTCATTATTTATTTTTTTTTAGTTCCAATGCTAGCCCGTTATCTTATGAACTTAGGAACATATCTCCCTGCCATGGTGGTATTGTAGGGAACTTCTGAGACCGGGATGCCCGTAGGTTGAGATGCACCAGGCGGGTACTAAACTTATGGATGAATGAAATGAACTGATGGCGGAGCAAAAAAACTCGGAGTCCTTGGCGTCTTAAAGACTGTCTGGGAATCAAACCCAAGACTTCAGAATTAGAAGTCGCAAATGCCACTATGGAGACCGCTAATTTACATATTAACTGCTCTTATAGTGCAATACTCGCACCTAAATTCTTCAAAAGTACTAGCAACCTACGTGTGTTTTATTTTTCCCAAGTTTACAATAATTCTGAACTGCTTGAGGGCGACTGAATGTCACACTAGACGCTGAAGTAGTTATGGTGGGAGGATGGGGCGTTGGAGGGTCAAGGTTTGAAGGGGTTCTAGGCGAGGGGAAGAATGGTGATAGGAGTTTGATGGTTCATGACCCAGCTCACCACTCAATAACTCTTCACGTCGATCTCAGGGATGTAGCTGGTTTTCGTGACCTGGTAGTGCCGGGTTGAGTGAAGGGAATTCAAGGTATTATATCGACCAGAGAAACATTATCTGCAGGTTGACGTCGTTTATTTAACAAAGAGTGCATCCCATGGCGTTTTTGCTCGGAACGCAGTAACGAGACGTCTGGCAGACACGTGGAGCTGTAATGTTTGACTAGCAGTGTGATTGCAGACCGCTCGGAAGACATGTCGTGCTGAAGTGACGCTCACATCGGCGTTCCTATGACGTCTGACGCTGAATACAACCAACCAGACCAAAATACCAGAAAGACCAAAAAGACCTCGAAAAGGGCGATTTCACGTCCTTAAATACCCAATGTAACACGCTTTACCTCGTGATGCAGGGACGCTCTATTTTCCCGCCATTATGACTTTAGACATCCTCATAGGTTGGCTGTGACTTCATGCCACTCTCATATTATTGGCCCGTTTGATTATTTGAGCTTAACCACTCGTTGATTCATCCAGCGTCTAATTTCAAGTTTTTAGTGAACGTTACAGATCAACGGCCTTAGCGGCATTATAGCGTGGTTCTTTTCTAGCATACCTGGCCGGGGTGACCACCCGTCCTCCTAATAACAATAGATGGTATTTGCTCCTTTGTCTGCCAAAACGGTCTCTCTGCTGTCCGAGCAAAATTCCTGCTTTTCTAGACATTCCTACAAACAGAACCCTTCACTTAAAGCTTGCTGAAATAAAAGATATATTCTAATCAATTTTTCGCGATTGATGGGGTACCAAATACCGTATCAACGCCTATGGCCGTACAAACAAAAGATCATTGTCGAACCGCGGCACAGTAAAGTAGTAAAGTGTTTTCAGTGATCATGCAACGAACTTTAATTATCGCTACCAGTCCCTGTGATTTCAGAATAGTAAAAAAGAACATTAAACACTGTTTAAAAACGGGACTGTTGCCTGGTTGAATGTAAACCTTTCCAGTGCCTGGTTCCTTACGTTGTTAGCCTTGAGTGAAAGGTTGCACATTACTGTAGCGCCTTAGGAAAGTATTTTTAGAAACACTGGCAAGCAATTCCGCGAGTAGAACATGAACACTCTCTGCTGTGTATGTCACTGTTTACTTGTTCTCATCTGCTACGACAACATAGCAACCTGTTCTAGTAAAGAAGATGACGAGGGTCAGAGACAGGCGAATATTAAATACATGGCTGAAAGAAATGAAAACAAAACAAACGAAGAAATGGATGAGTGTCCAAGGTACACGACAAGAACATTACTGAAGCTGGACATTTCACGTGGGCGGTAAGGTAATTATTTACGCTTCACACAGGGGGCAGTGATTTGTAAAATAGTGTTTCATAGTTTGAAACTTCGATCTTTTAATATAATAATCTTTTTACTATGTTTTGTGAATATTGTTGAAACAGATTCGTTTCCTGTATATTTTAAAACGGACAATATTGAACATTGCGCTGATATTAAATGAAGAGTACCAGAGAAAAAAAATCGAAGCCAACTTTTTACTGTTTTACAGGAATGAAATTTGAAGTTTTAAAAAGCTACAAAATTAAGTACATTAAATATATAGAAATACTTTTTTCTAGAATGATTCTTAAGGTAGTTTTCTAACAGACCCTTCTTTTGAAATTAGTGTCATATGTTATTTGTTTATGTAAATTAACGCCGCCGCGGGTGACCGAGGTCGTTAAGGCGCGGACTCGTGAGCGGGAGGTCTGGGATTCGAATCCGTCAGAACCGTCCTCCTGAGGTTTATTGCAGGTTTTCCTCAGTCCTCATAAATGGCAAATGCCAGGGAGGTACCCTAAACTTAGGCCTGGAACGATTCCTTCCTTAAAAATTAATCCTTGCACAATATATCATTTCATCTTATGTATCATCAGTGTCTACCGCCTGTGGTGCCTCAGTAGTAAAAACCGGCGTTAAACACGATTAACAATGTATATAATATGTTAATTAACAATTAAAAGTCAAAGTACACATGCTTTAGATAAAAACAATCAAAAGTTCACTAATTATGTTGTGAAATGCTCCAAATTAAACTATATATTTGCTGAAGAAAATATAAACATTAATGAAACACCGGTGAAAATATTTCATTCAATCAAAATTATTCATTGTCTATTGCTGGCAACCTTGAAAAATAGAGCGGACTATTTTCGGAATAGAAATTCTTCAGATATTTTAAGTCATTTTAAGTCATCATTCCGCCTTGAAAAGCGGAATTAAACTTGAATAGGAAGGAGCAGGCTGTTTATGGCACATTCTCTCAACAATAACACGGGACTCCAAGGAATGAATGCAGGTTGTTCGACTGGTTATAGTTCTAGAAGAAGTTTTGTCACGTACTATTTCTCCTATATTTTATCTTCATTGGAAATGTCTTTCTGTATTCTTTACTAAGAAATGTAGAGACCACGATTTAAAAATCCTGAGAACACTCAATGATAATGCAGGGAGATGGTTTACACGGCGTCTTCTGATGTACTCATTCCATTCGCTAGGTGTTTCATTTATTAAACGCATATCTTTGTCACATTCCATATAACTATGGCTTCTGAAGACAAAAGCGACTTTTACTAATTCAAATATGTTGCACTTATTAACCATAGCATGAATAAGGCAAAGTGTTACTTTTATTTTGGCCAGAACACGAATAAAAAAAATAAAAAATACAAATTTCGAGCTGATGATGATGGAAACAAAAGCCAAACAACAACCTTTCTTGCCAAGGTCTCGTTGCAACAGAGGACTCTGTTTGTTTTTGCCCTGGACGCTAATTTTACGGACTACATGTGTTTCCCCCCCCCCCCCTGTGTGAATTTGTTGGAATGTAGTAGTACATACCTACAATCCATTGACACTAAAATCTCAAATATCACCATAAGTAGACTTAGATTGTTTTTTCCCCTGTACCCTTCAAATATTTTTATTTAAAAGGTTTGAAAGGTGGAACTATAAAGTCGGACTGTAAAATATTGCACCCCCACACACACTGGAGCTACGGAATGATTTAAAGTACAACTTGATTCCTCACTCACCTTATTTACAGCATTTGGTTCCCTACGATTTGAATGTATTTCCTAAGTTGGGTGTCTGCATTCAATTTTTAATTGAAGAAGTACACAAGAAAAAACTTTCAGCAAGATGGCTGCCGCGCACCTAATTAATAAAGACTTCGAGTCCCCGCTTTCAAGAGAGTTAAAAAAAATTAAAAAAGGATAACCTGAGTTTATTTCTAAACTGCTTTCATTGCTAGAGTAATCCCGGTCAAAACCAGATCACGTAAGCCAAGTGACTGCCTAGAGCCTCAATGCACTCAGGTACAATACGGAAACAACGCACGCAAGAAAGTAATGTTATGTAAATGTAACGCGAATTCCTTAAACCATTTACTATCCAAAAACAATAATACTTAATTGTTGCTGACTTATTTAATTAATTAAAACTTAAAATCAGCTGCGCACCAACTCCCAAGCAATAATTGTTGTGTTATATATTTCTATCGTTCCATTACGCGTCATGTGTTCCTGAAACTTGACAGTATTCCTGGCACGAGCGGCGGAAGGATACATTATGATGATTAGAAGTAAAGAACACTCCACATACGAAAGGGTAATCGAAATAGTGAACGGGATCCGGTTCCCCTGCTCCAAAATAAAGCCTACAATAAAGACAGCTGAAAAGTAATGACCTAAGTTTCCTGGAATGCAAAAAAAATTCTGTGATCGATTATGTTTTAAAATGGCAAACTATAAACGCTGAATATTACGCTTAACTTCTGCAACAGTTACACCAGAGACCAGGTGTACCGTGTAAGACCATTTTTCATCAGGATAATGCACACCCACACACTGGAGCTATGCGATGATTTAAAGTACAATTTGCTTCCTCGCTCACCTTATTTACAGCATTTGGTTCCCCACGATTTGCATTTATTTCCTAAGTTGTTCAAAACCCTCTTGGAGGACGGAGTTTTCAACACAGCTTATTTTGTGGACCTCGAGGAAAGTGCCCTTCTTGACAGATTCAAGGCATTGGAAAATCAATGAACAAAATCTATTAACTTTTCCGAAGACTGTGTTGGAAAATAAGAGCCAATTTTGAAAACATTAAACCACATTTTCATTATTACACTAATCACCAACTATCATCTCGTGTTAACTTCTGAAGTTAAAATGTACAGGTGTAATTAACATAACCTTGAACATGAACTTTTGGCGTCACAAGTGTTTAAAGGAAGTATATCAACTGTCCACTTCAAGGTTATCCTACAGCGTCCTTATAAATATGCACCCTAATTATCAGATTCAAGGTTGCATCGAAGGAAAAAAAAAAAAACCACTGGTTTCGCTTAATTGCCAGGAGGCAGTGAAATCAGCAAAGTGCTCACAGTGAATGATGTTAAGGCAGTCTCAAAGAGCAGGCATTTATCAGTAGATCCAGAAAACGTGCTAAACATTTATTGGCAACACCAGTAAAATATTAGGTAACACAAATACAACACAGTATTGCGAAATTAAAACATTTCTTAAGAGGGTTTGCATCCTAATAACCTTGCGGTAGATTTAATGCAGTTGTGCGTACTCTAAATAAATTTTGCAAGTGGTATAAAGTTTTCAAAATACCTAATATAGAACAGCGAAGAACCTTAAGGTCAGAATGTTCGAGTGCGTAAAATTAACGGTAAAGAATTCGCCGAGAACATGTCACTTAACTTTCTTTTTTGAAAATTTCAAGCAAAACAATTCATGTATTAAACAAAGAATACCATAGCTAATTCGTCGGAAAATAAATTTTATAAGTTATTAATACCTTTATTTAATTTTCTAGACACTATAGACATACCCAATTCGTGTTATACATCCATATACCGGGTGTTAATGAACTATACCGCAATAATTTCATAGACAAGCGATTTGAAATTGAGAATGCTATGGGTCCACAAGAAAAAATTGATATGATTAGTCGACGATAAAGCGAAATGAAGTAAAAATTGTGTTAGAATATCTACTTTGCGAGCGAGAAAATAACAATTTTCAATAGGCTACCAACAGCGTTTTTAAGATATAAAATTATCTAAATTTTTGAAGTATTATATGACAGCAACGTGATGCTTCACAGCTTGGTCCGTTTTGTATGATTTCATTTCGAATGCGAGTTTCATAGTCAGTGGCGAACTGGCTCTTTAGTAATTTACAACGTTTTTTTTAAAGTTTCAAATGAGGAGATCAAAAACTCTCTTTCTCAAATTGTTAGTCTAAGACCCTTCTACAATCTATGAAATGATTGCGGTGTAATTCATAAATAACAGTAACTAGAAAAGCAGAAAAGGATAAAATACTAAGATAAAGTCACAGATTAGAAATCGCTATATTTCGAACTACTGGAGTTCTATGGCAAGAAGACAAGTGAAGGTGATAAAAGTAAATATTGAGTATCGAAGATAACGTTATGCATGGAAACAGATGAAACTAGAAATGAGAGAGTGGGAAGAAAAAAACTACTATGTAAGATTTAAACCAGGTGGTATACGCGCTTTATGTAAAAATATAGCTGCCATTTCTCTATTTCTGAGTAAACTTTCACAGCAGGTGTAGGTAAAGCATCAATAAGAGTTAGATTAAAAGCATCATCAAAATCCTTACAGTGAGATAAGGCAACAGGCAAAGGAGACTTGGTTTTAACAGAACGTCTATGAATGTTCATGCGTAGCGAAACAACAGTAGAAGTTAAAATGCTTTGCAAAGCTTACAAGATAACATATATACGACATTCTTGGAAGAACAGGTAGCAAATGAAGAAATGTTGAATTCCTTGGATAAATTAGGGCTATGGAATGAATGGCATGGTATAATTAGCGCACAGGTTTTACATTTAGGACGTTGGCAAGCAACGGGACGAAGTAAATTCGGAGGAGATAGGTTTCGGTGAAATATACTTTTAAGGTTAGGGGGTGTTCTGAAAATAAGGGGGGATACAAATTTAGAAAAATTACTAAAAGATGGATGCATTAATAAAGTATCGTGACATTATTTCAAAATAGGTCTGATGCTTTCAATTCCAGGCACGTAAGTGGTAACAAGGTTGATGAAGTTCTTATTAGAGGTTTTAGGTTTGCATTGGAAATTTTTGTGCGCTGGGAGTATACGGGATTTTAAAAACGAGAGGAAGAATAATTTTGGTCTTGGAACTTTTGAGCTGGAATTGTGAGCACATTTCTGAGCATGCATCTCTTTTTTATATGTGGAAAAATATTCAAAATAGTATTAATTTCCGAGCAGAATTTAAATGAAAAGTTACATTTTCGAGTTGCTTACATTTTAATTTATGATACTTTCTACTATACTGAATTTGAAAGTGCAGAAATTGTAAATTTGCTATGGTTGCACTAATATTATAAATATTAATATTTAGAGATTGTGTCTACATTATGAACCACGCTGACTCTTCCCTGCCTCAATAAATGGTAAAATAAACATATTAATCTGTTGCAACACGCTTCATTTTGCAATGTTTCAATTTGTCAAATTAATGTTTTAACTCTTTTATAGTTAACAGTTTATAATAATCTAAATATTTATTCAAGTTAATGAAATTATAAATCTTTCTTACCTTGCTGATCAGTAATTAGGCTGTCTCTATCAGCCCCTTTTCTTGTTGGTGATGTGGATGCGAAGCTGACAGAAATGTGATTTATTCGTATCAAGTCCCTCTATTTGGGCAGCGTATTAACAGTAATGTGCCCGCAATGGTTATCAGGCAAGCATGCAACGGGTTCTTTGCAACCGAGTGAAATTTAACGAAATGGTTTTGTCCCTGTCAGCGGATGCTAGTTATATACTACATACAGATGGTTTTCTAGGGGGAGACAATTGACAAGAGAAGGGCGGGAGGGGGTAAAGAGGGCAGGAGAATGGAGAGCATTTAATTGCGAAAGGAAGGGGACGGCGGGGAGAGGGAATACTTGTGAATGAAATCTATTGGAGGGGACCACGGCCTGGCTCATGTAAAGAAAGTGTTTCCCTCACTATTGCTACTTCTTCCCCTTTCCTAGCTTTACACATGATCGAGGTGTTAGATTCTTGTAGACAGCTTATATGACGTCATGATTCAGCGCGATATCATTTGTTTGGGAATCACCTTCCTGAATATACTGAACTGGCAAGACGTGGTACCTGGTACGTGGAAATATACTTACTGCTTTGGTTTCCTGGAAGTGCGAGAGTATCTGTGATTGTTTTCGCTATTAGCCAAGGGATTCCTGACCCTGGAATTGCCCCATGAAGGTGCGTAAACATATTGAGAAGGCAAGAATCAGATCATGGCATCCTAGAGTTGCAGGTCTCTTAGCTATTAATCATAATGTTAGTGTGCATTTCTTCAAAGTGTGCGTTAATATTAGCTGGAATTTGAATTGTAGTTTTAAAAACTCAGGAAGCGAGAGCGGAAAAGGTATTTGATACTTCTAAATCGCTTATATTGCATTTACTTTGCCAAAATATCTCAACTTTCTGTTTATATCTTAAGTATGCTTGCATCTGAACTGTTCTTACTCAAAAATTAAAAACGTTTGATTGGATCGAACGATTGGCCCCGAGAGAAAGTCTTGTAAACAAACTGCAGGTTAGTGATGAGGCAAGTTGGCATACAAGCAAAATTATGTTTCCCAGGAGGACATGGGGAATTACTGTTTAGCATACAGAAACATGGAGCCTCTGGTGAACATTTTCTCAAAGCAATTTGATAAACAAAAATTAAGTACATATGATTTTAAGAGTGTTCATGTGGGAGCCGTGGTATCATAAAAATATGAAATAAATACAACAAGCAAAGAAAATTCTAAGTAACAAAATATTATTTGAAATGTTGGTATTTTTACCCTCAATACTAAATTACTTAAGTAGATGAATATAAAATGCCAGTACTACCAGAACATTGATGGAATGTTCTCTTTGTTATGTGCGTTCAAACTAAAAAATGTCCTAAGTTACAAATAAACTGTGATGTTTGAATATTTTGTAAGAATATAAAGAGTTTCAAAAGTTGAAGTTGTTAGTGGGTTGTCAATTATTTTAGGTGTTAGTTTCTTTAATCACAAAATGTCTGTTATTTAATTATGTATGCGGTAGATTGGCAAAGAATATTTGAACATTTCTTGGGAATCTACAAATCTTTAGTATTTATAACAGTAATAGGCAAAAGTGATGGGTACTCCTCTTGAAGTGTATAATCGCTCATTGCTTTAAATGTTGTCATTTTACCAAGTTTTAGACCTTTTATTTTTATTTACTTGGTTCAGTAGCACTAAATTATTCTTCGTTCATTATTTCTCAACACGAACAACAGGCAAATCCCGTCATGGATTAGGGTAAACGTAGAACGTTATTTCCCTTCAACCAAAGTTGCAATGCTTTATGTATATCATGAATAAAGACACAATTATCTTTTTCTATATTTCAATTTGTGTGACTGAAAATGCGTCTTCCTTTCATTTAAATTTTTTAATCTTAAATAAAGACATGAATATATCTTTCATATATATTCATGTATTTGAATTGTTAGGGTCGGATATTTCGGTACTTAAGCCTTCCTCAAGGGCTGGCCGTTTGTGCTTACGCCCCACTAGGATACCTCTGGGAGGAAGGGCTGAAATATTTTCAAAAACTATTCGTGGTCATAAAGAAAGTCAAGAAAAATATAAATGAAAATCATATATACAAAAATATTCTCAGTAGTATTAAGCAGTTTCTTGGCCTTTATTTATGACCAGTATAAATTTTGAAATTATTTCGCCCTCTGACGACAATATTTAGAATTCAGAAGGTCTGTGTAAATAAGTATGCTATTTGATCAAATTTATTCACCTTTTAATTTCTTCTAAGGATTTTTTGACATTCTTTAGGCAAGAATGCAGAAAAATTTGCCTCCACATTTCGAGTTCGTTATCCAAGTTTTCTTTTGCAGTAAATAAAACCGTAGACCTCTATGAAATGCAGAGCGACTTGCTTTCAGCATAGACACTGTTATTTGTTCATTTCAGATTTGATTTCAGTTGTTCCTTCTTACCCCTTCAGCTCCTGTAGACTATGTAACTGTGGTAACTATATCGTTATCTATAACTGTAGACTAGATCGTTAAACCTGTTCCGACTTCAGTTCCATTTTTTTCTGGGTCTGCTAGGATTTTTTTTACCTAAAGGTTAACAAGAAAGCTTTTGTGTGGGATACCCGCTTTGGTTCATTCTATTTACAAGTTCTTTCCAATTTATCAATAAGATGAACTTTTTATAGCACTGAAAACATGTCTTATAAGTTAATTTGAACTTCTATTCTCTCTCGTACAATTTTTTACAGAACTAATACATCTCATTTCGGCTGGTACAATTTTCTTTTCGTCAGCTATTTTTATTATTCAGGATTTAGAACCACTCATAAAAGAAAAGGTACTGCTAAAACTTTGTAGAATTTTAACTGCCTTTCTTTAGGCATTTTCTTATTTTATAGCTGTTTTTATTGTTTCATTTATTTATTTTAATATTTTATATCTGAATCTTTAGGAAAAGGGATGTATCTGCCCAAATAGTTACAATTATTTACATTTTGAGGTGACAATGAGGACCTGAGGAAATTGGAAAGCAAGTTAAAGATATTTTACCATTATTCCCCCCAGGATCGTCCTCCCTGACTGAGGTTTTTTCCAGGTATTCCTCAGTCCTCATAAATGGCAAATGCCGGAGAGACACTCTATACTTAGGCCTGGAACACTTTCTTCCTTAAAAAATCCTTTACCAATATATAATTACATCTTATGTATCATCAGTGTCCACCACCTGTGGTGCCTCAGTAGTAAAAACGGGCGTTAAACACCGCTCAAAAAAAAAAAAAAAACGTTTAATGGTCATTTTCGGTTTCAAAAATGAAACAGCTGCCGGAATCTTTTCATAGACAGTTTCTTCGGTTATTATTTGCTATAGTTAGACATCATCAAGGTACTCTTGAATGTTCTATTTCAGACTGTATTGCGTTTTTATGTCCCAGTCGGAGTTTTTAATCTCTGATCAGGGGCAAAGTCAGTGAAATGCCGCTACATCTGTTTCCTAATTAGATACATTCGAACATAATCTTTCTATTTTCAAATATACTATTACTCATACAGGAACATTGTTTTTAAAATCACTTTGTGGAGAACAAAAGTCGATAAGCCCTAAAGAAGTTAACGAGACAGAAATAGAGAGAGATGAAACATTCCGCTGAAAGAGAGGGAATGGTTAGCGAGCGAAAGGTTTCTTTTCTTTCAAGACGCTTGTTCAAGTGCAGGTAACTCCGTTGTCGTTCTTTTCTGCTCCCTGATGTTCAGCTGTTTATGCCTGGTTGCCAAACAACCACACGAAGCATGAGCTGTTTGCGTGTTTCACACTACCTGTTTCGAGGCTATGGTGAATCTAAGGCTTTGAATATTTGGGGGGAGAAAAATCCCTTGTAGAGGCTATTCAGTGATTCATTGACACTTTAAAATCTTCTGCAAACCTTGCAAACTACCCGCTCCCCTTGCGAATTGGGGTTTTTTCTTTTCTTAACATACTTTTTAGTGAATTCAGTTTGTATAGGCCTTTATTAAAGTTAGCTGCTGTAAGTTGTGTGGAATTAAAGCATCGTCGAAAATTTAATTTTTGTACACGTATTTGCAATGAATGAACAAAATGACATAGTGTGTAATGGGCTACAACAAAAGTCATTTTTTAATATTAGCGCAAAAAGTGGACGTGAAAGGTTTAAAATGCTGCAACAGGTATTTTTAAAAGTTAATGGTTTAGTGATTACGAGTAGAAGTTGTTACTTGCAGAAACTGTTTTGTTGACCTTGTTTGTTACTTGGAATAAAAAAGACAGTGGGGAATTGTTATGGGTCTTGTGACCTACTTAATATCAATTAGTCATTGCACAAACATTCATGTTGTGCTGAACATCTTAAATGCATGCTGCAATTAAAACAGCTCGAGACAAATCAGAATATTGTTGAATAGGTAAATAGAGTGACATACTTTGTATGATAAGAGCTTCAACTATAGTTTAGGCCACGAGCCGCTACTATTTCTGGTTTAAAATTAACCATTTTTCTTGTTTTGTTATCCAAATACATGTGCTTCTTAGAAAAATGCAAGGTAACAGATGTGACAAAGCTTTGCTACTCATTAAGCAATGTTTCTGTTGCAGTTTTCACAATGACATTGTCATCAAAATTATCATTTTGATACAAATTTAAACCCCGAAGAGCTGTCAAGACGTATGCAAAATACTTTATCGTCATCTTTTTCTGGAACGTTTTAAAATCATCTCTTTCCACAAGAACAGTACCTCAAGCTTGTTCGGCATTTGACTTACAAGAAAACTGTTTCCGTTGTACCACCATTTTCAATGAAACTTTTTAGTATTACCTATTACGATATCCTAAATTTAATGGAATTAAAGTTTTAAGTAACATTATAGATAATTGTTGAAAAATAGGCAGAATGATCGAGGTGGCCCGTCTAAACGCTGATGTTTTATGGCCGTGTTTGCGCTAGTGTAAATGAATATTCACATAAAAGATACGTGAACGCATAAAGTTAAAAACTAACAAAAATCAAATTAAATATGTAAGTGTTGCAAAATTTTCTAAGGCCCACCTCTACTAAAATATAAATATAATATAATATAATACAATATAATATAATATAATATGTATATTACAAATCTAGTTATAGTATTGTAATTAGCAATGTAGTTATCATACATGTATAATACGTCAACGGTGAATTGTATATCAATAAAAGAGAAAATTCTTTGGGGCTTTCTGCCTTTGGTAGCTTGGAAAGCCAAGAAGGCCCATAAAACTACAAAAGCAAGAATAGATCCGAGGGTCCAGTATGATACCATCTTTAAAAGAACTATCGTTTGAGGGTTAACAAACCCAAGACTTTTTAAATTCGTTAGGGCTTTGAACTCGAAGGCAGTTGTACAGTTAGATATAAACTAGCCAATGTCAACGAAATGTTTTAAACTTTTAAATAATAGCAGGTGAACTTAAACCAACCAATGGTAAGTGTATGTTTGAACTTTTAAAGATAGGCACGAAACTCGCGTGAGCCCCTTTGGCGTTATTAAGCCAACGATTAGAATTTAATATACAAGGAGGCGTTTACTCTGCTGGGGCAAGCCTTTCTCACTTGATATACGCGGTCATCTAACAGTTTTAAGTTTTATACTCGGTGAGAAGCAGTTCTAGGTGCAAATGCGGCTAGACACTTTAGGTTGTACATTCTGCAGGACGCGTCCACTCATTGTTAAGGTCTGCACGCTGCTACGCACTCATTTGTCAGTTCTACACGTAAACAAGCAGCCTACACCCCGCACGCAAGTCTAAGACCCAGGCGCGGCGAGACGCAACAAGTTTAACTTGTATATATACCGAAGCATTCGTAATAAGTTCTGTTTCAAATGCGGTTTTCTGGTTCAAGTCATATCCGTGAAAGGCACGGGAACTAAATTTATACTGACTGTAGATAAGCTCTATCGTGTGTAAAACACCAGAGGAAATTAATATTTTTGAACATAATAAAGTACCAATATATACATATATTGTGTCGCATCGCGTGCTTATTTATACATTGAACTCCTCTCCCAGTTTTATTGAGTAGGATCAACAAAAAAGCAGAATTCATCCTCAGAGATTGTTTTCATTGAAGCGTGGTTAACAACACCGAAGTGATCGACGAATCCGCTTCATAATTGACAACAGCCCCTTGGGGCACTTAGCCGGAGCCGACAGTAAACCCCTTCAGCTTGCAAGCAGTTTTGTTTTTGAATTGATTTATTTACGGACGCTCTTTAACATCTCAGGTCATCAGCGTCCTATTCTATTCAGAGCGTGAAACGGCCGACGAATTTTGCTCAGAGGTTTCTTCTTCAGGCTTGAGGTTCTGTTTGGTGCCGTAAATGTACGACACGGACCCACGTCTTTACTTCCCTTCCGAAGGAAGCCATACCTAGGATTTTTACGCCCGAAAAAGTCCATCGACCCTGGCCGGGTTCACAAGCAGTTTAGGACTGTGTTTTGAAGACCAACAGTTTGTGACCATTCTTGAAAATATAATGCATAAATGGTACAACATCTTGGATGAAAACACATGGACGCAATGTGATTTCAGTGCACATTACAGCAATATTAATGTAGTGAATGTGAAGATGACAGAAATAAATTGTATGGGAGTTACAGTAGTTGTGGACCATCTCCACAAAAATGCCCTAAAAGATCGGATATATTACATAGCTATGATACATAGAATTACGTATATGAAATATTAAGTCATATGCACTTAGTTCTTTAAAAATTGGGTTGTAATACTTCCGTATTGTTTGCAATGAAAGTTAAAAACATGATGGTTTCTCCTGTATAAGATAAACATGTTAAAATAAAACTATGTTTCAGTATTAACGAATAAATAGATAGATTCGCGTTCAACAAACTTGTCTTGTCCTGCCGCGCCACTAGTGACGGGTATTGCAGTCAGCCGCAACCAGTTTTTTATTATGTGTGTTTTATTCGGAGGAAAAATGAGTCATACAAGTAAATTCAGGATAGCTTAATTGATAATTATATCAATTTTCACTGACCAAAAACAATTCCCTAGTGGGTAACGTTTACTGCTTAATTAACTCCCTAATTGAGCTTTTTATATTAATATCTTTTCCGGTGATCAAGTTCATATAACTTGATCTTTGTTGCATGCATCTCACTTTGTTTGTAGCGGTTTTCTCAATTAACTTTCGTGATGTCTATGCAAAAAAACTGATTTATAAAAAAGTCGAGTTAATTCGACTCAACCCGAAGCACCAAAATAAAACATTTACTTGCTATAACTCTACCAGTATTCTATCAACTTACTACAATCTCTACAAACTGTTTATTCCTTAGTTACTCTACTAGTACCTATAAGGTTACATTTATTCACCTTATAGAACAATTTTCAATATCCTTGACTCGATAATTCAAGTCAATTCAATGTTTATTCATTGCCAAGAAAAATACAGACATAACCCCATACTATTTTTACTTACTTAATCAATACTTTGTAATAACAAATATATAACCAGGCTCTCTACCATATTCTAGAGCACACTCTCCTCCTTTCTGCCCTTCACAGTCCATTTCCATTTATTTCTTACTTTCTCTAAAAAATTCCCTATATCCTTACAGTTTTTTTCTATACTATACAGTTAGAGACCGGCATTATTAATCAGTGAAGCGGTTTAGAGATAGGTGTTGTTGTTGTTGTTGCCCCCACATTGATGCCAAATTATGAAGCTGTTTAGTACGCTCTGGCTATGTGACCCAGGTTGGGTACCGAATTTGAAGCGATATGTTGTCGGCATCGAGTGGTCTCACGTTGTGATGCCGATTATGAACTGGTTTTGTAAATTGATTATTGACCGCTTTGGTATTGCTGCCCACGCTTCGATGACAGCAATTTCTTAGGGTGAATTCTGCTATTTTACTGACCCATACTCGACAGGACTAGGAGAGAATTTCAGTAATGTAAATAAACACGCAACATAATATATATGTCCAAAATCTTTAGCATCCTCTGGTGTTTTCCGTACGATAGACTTAGCTACGCTGATACAAACTTAGTTGGACGCGTGTGAAGCTTACAGATGCGTGAAATTGAAAACTGCTTAACTAATATATCGGAACTGCGTAATTGATAATTGCTTCTCAGCTCAGTATCAACTTAAAAAAATGCCTAACTGGTGTGTCAGAAGCGCATCCCGCGTCTTGAACTTAAACCGCTTGTGTCTCGCCGCGTGTAAAACTTCAAACTAAATACTGAGAACTGCATGTACCTTGCCGCATGTTAAACTTGAGATTGCCTGTCTTCCAGCTACAGAACTTGAAACTGAGTGCCCCAACCGAGCAACGTTAACCGCTTCCTCATATATTAAATTCAAATCAAATAATCGTTGGTTTAACGATTGCCACGGGGTCACAAAGACACGCGCAATCTTCGTGTCTAACTTTAAAAGTTCAAACTTACATTTTCCATTAGCTGAATGACTGGTACGTACCATCGCTTTTTTTTTTTTTTTTTTTTTAAGTTTAAAACATTTATCGCATTGGCTTGTTTAAAGAGCTAACAGTACAATGCCTGTCGGGATGCCTGTTGATTTGGTTTATTTTAACATCTCAGGTCATCAGCGACCCATTCAATTCAGGGCGTGAAACGGCCGACAATAAGGCTTGAGGTTCTTTTTCGTGCCGTAAATCTACAACATGAGACCAACTTCCCTTCCGAAGGAATCCATACTTACGATTTTTATGTCCGAAAATATCCATCAATCCTAGCCGAGATCGAACCCGCGATCTTGGATTTAGGAGGCAAGTATTGTTACCACTAGACTACCAGGACCGATCTTTTCGGAGTCAAAGCCCTAAATGGATTATTAACCATCCAAAGTAGCATGACACTTGTCCCTTTTCTTTGTATCGCTTTATGGCCCTCTTGCCTCTTCAAGCCCTCTTCACAATAATTATATTACTAATAACAATGGCATAATAAAATTATTGTATTTGTATTATATATTACAAGTATGATTATATATATATATATATATATATATATATATATATATATATAGTGGAGGCGGATCAGAGGAACAGTTACAGAGTGTAGTATGATATAGTACAATTAAAATATATTTATGTTTTAAAGTTTGTTCCTCTTTCGAACGTAACTCTGAAACCTATTAATATAATATGCAGCTATGATATTCTGCTTTCGTTCCAACAAATGTACACATGAAACTAATTTCATTGCTACTTCCGGTTCTGTGAGAGGTGTGCAAATTGAGACATGTTCAGTTCAGCCCACAGCAAAATAGAACTGACACTCGAAATATAATATGTAGATGCACAGAAGTATTACTAAAAGTTGTGGACATGTGGCGTTCGTCTATGGCACATATACTAATTTATTTAGAAGGTAACAAGGGGGGGGGCATGCCTCACTAACAGAGGACAAGATAGTAAAGGTGCTCCAGGATATGCTCTAATTGATAACTGGATATGTTTGTGTTCTAAGACTGGTGAACAAATGAACGAAATATCACAGGAAGATACGGAAATTCTTTCAAAGCCAATCACTGCTGATGAAAACTTAGGCACATCATTTCTATCTGGGAGAAATCAGTATACCTATGTGTAAAAATCTCCAACATTGAAATAAATAAAACAATGTCTGTCTCATTGTAAAAACAATGGCTATCTCATTGATAAAGTTACCGTAATCTCATTTTTGGATATTCCAGGAATGGTTTTCCAGCATGTCGTATCTGCACACACTACTGTAACTATGTAATACTAGAGAGCCGTCCTGAAAACTCTGCAAAGTCATATCACATGTAAAAGATCACATATCCGTGTGCCATAAGCTGGATACTGCACCACCATAATGCACGGCAGCATATCGAAAATATTGTTCCTACATATCTCACAAAAATCAATGTAAAGTGTGTCATTCTTTCCTTGCATTCCTGATTTTAATTTTCTTTACCCTGAATTTTTTCCATCAATTTGAGGCTATGGTGGCGATTCTGAAGGACCTGTCAAAAATTGTTTCGGGCATGTCTTTGAAGACTGGTAGAAACGCTGGAACACATGCATTGCGTTCAACGGGCACCACTTTGACTGCTGTTTTGATTTATTTACGGACGCTCTTTGACATCTCAGGTCATCAGCGTCCCATTCAATTCAGGACGTGAAACGGCCGACAAATTTTGCTCAGAGACCTCTTCTTTCAGACTTGAGGTTCTTCTACATGCCGTAAATCTACGACATAGGACCCACGGCTTTACTACTTCCGAAGGAAGCCATATTTTTACGCCCGAAAAAATCCATCGGTCCTGGTCGGGTTTGAACCCGCGATCTTGGATTTACAGGCACAAGTATGGTTATCACTACATCACGAAGACCAATGAGGATAGCTTTGAGAAAGATCATCTAAATTAGGAGGGCGATTAAAGGTATATTGTAAAAGTAGATTAAGACCATTCTTTGTTATTGTATTTCATTATTAATTTACAAAATATAAACATATAATAGATAAATAAATGAAATTTGTTCAATATAGTAATTATCATAGCTATAATATTGCATTTAAAAGTTTGTGAAGCATATAAAACATTAACAATATACATTACTCTTTAAGAGAGGAAGGGTGCTGCGTTTAATTCACAAGCCGTGATACATCGATGTATATATTCAGTTCCGATTCCATGCTTTTCAAACTGTTTCTATAAATTTTAGACAAAAGAGTACAGAGTATTGTTCACAAATATAAATTGTTGCGAATGGCTTCAATACTTTATTTTTTTCTGCTACTGTGAGCCCCTCTACTTCATGCAAACCAACTTAAAACGAATCTCTGATACACCTTTTATTTCCATCAGGCACAGAAAATTATTCTCCAATTGTAGTAAAGCTGTTCTATGAATGACTCACTCTTCTTCGATGCAGCGAAGAAAATTTGAGACTGGACAAAATAGCGGAATATTTTCCCGAGATATTGTTGTCATGAAACGTGGACAACAATCTAAAGTGATCATAAGTCAAATAGATGCCTGCTACAAAATATGGCGACCCGAAATTAAATCGCTTCATAATTGGCACCAACGTGATCTCGCTAACAAAACCGCTTCAAATTGGTGCCCAACGTGGGACCGACCAAATCGTTTCAGGCTCCCCATAGAATAAAAAATCGCCTTCAATTCTATCTTTATTTTTATCTCAATAAATACACATTCTAAATTTGCATAATTTATCATTTTTTAGTAATTCGTTTTTTGTATCTACACATTCAGGAATTAATATTTCGTGGACCCTCTGGAAGGACCTTGCGGACCCCTAGGGTTCTACGGACCACATGTTGAAAACTGCTGGTATTTACTCTACTTATTAAAAGTGTCTGATTACTTTTTATCATTCATGCATGAGTTATTGGTCTAAACTAACCCAAAGAGATAAACTTTTTCTCCCTACAATGACTTTTGTGACAAGAGTTTAATATTTTCAGAGCAGCTAAGATTTATCTTGAAAGCAATACCGACAAGGTTGTGTTTACTGTGCGTGCAAGGTAAGTTATTGACTTTCAAATGAAATCTCTCCTTAATATATTAAAAAAACCTCCCCACTCTGAAGCCACTTATTGCAGTAGCTTTCATTTTCCTCTTCCTCTAGTCAAGCAAAGCGACTTCCTAGGACGCGCTTTCTAGAACCTTGTGTTAAGGATGTTATTACGAAAACGAACAAAGCGTGCGTAACGTAATCCATAGGCATAGTTGGGAAAGCTAGGAAACAAAACGTAGCTTTATTTGTTATTTTGTGTTAGGAACGTAAATGCTTTGCAAATATTACGTCTTGCATAACTATATAAATTTCACACGGTGTTCCGTCCTCTATCGCTACGGCTCTAACAAAGTATTTGCTCGCTAATTACAAGACCAGGGCTCGATTGCTAGTTGCATTTTACTTTTCCTGCTCTGAAAAGGCGAATGCCCTGTAAGATTAGACGCTGCAGAACTTGGGACTTGTGCCATTTTCAATATATTTCGTTTGTCGCCCAGAATCTCTACGTCAATGGCCATAGGAAGTTGAAATCCCTTCATTGACTTTGACAGGATAATGTCAGTATGCTGTAAAGGAAGATTCAACTTGAAAATTCCGGGTCACAGCTGGAATTCGAACCATGGGTCTTCAGCCTTCTTTGCTGATGTGCTAACCAGCTGAGCTGTGTTATCCTCCAAGCACTGAACCACGAACCTCTCTCATTTTATTCTCTACACCCCTGAGACCGTCATAAAGATCTTCTGTACTATGAGAGATTAGTTCTTAAGAGTAAACTTCGCCCAGACACCTACATCAAATATATAGACGTTAATTTACAGAAGGATATTGTTCTTTCATATGGAACATGAGAGAACTCTTTGGAATATATAGAATCAGATGAAACAGGTTCTTGGTTTCATACGAGGGTAGATCCATAAGTTTCCGGACCATATTCTACGTATGATAAAGACAAAAACTATATTTCACTTTACCATTACTCTTTATTGCAATACACTTCTCACATCTTTGAATTAACATTTCAATCCCCCCCCCCCAAACAGAAGTCTTGTCTGCAAATGAGCATAAACAGCATCCATCATTTCTTCGTTAAATTTCTTTCCTCGAAGATCTTTTCTTGGGTTTCGAGAACTGGGCTCTAGGGTAAGCTGTCGATCTCCTTGAAGACACATTTCCTTACAGCTTCCTTTACAACAAGAGCTGTGTGCACAGGCGCTTTGTCGTGAAGAAGACGCACACCACCACTCAACTTTCCTCGTCTTTTCCCTTTGATGGAAGCACGTAGTCTGTGCAGTAGGCCAGCATAGTACTCCCCATTTACTGTGATGTTCCTCTCCTTGAAGTCAATGAAGAGTATTCCTTCACAGTTCCAAAAGATTGTGACATTCTTGGTTGACTGAGTGACCTTGGCCTTTAGAGGCGGTGCTTCGCCAGGTTTACGCCGCTGTATTAATTCTCTTTTGGACAAGGAATCAGAGTAGAGGACCATAGTTTCATCTCCTGTAACAATGGTTTGCAGAATTTCTCTCTCGTTGCCACGGCAGAATTCCAAAAATTCCTGACAACAGATGACTCGTTACTGCTTTTGGACTGAGGAAAGAATTCTAGGCACCCATCGTTCACGAACCTTATTCATGTTTAAATATTACCATTCCCATTCGAAAAAGTTTGGCCCGTTCTTTTACGGTAGGATATGTGGGGCATGCTTCTCCATATACACCGTCCAATCGCTGCTTAATTTGATTAGAAGTAAGGGCTTGTTTTGTGAAGAACTTAATTACAGTCCGAAACTCCATTTTGAACATGTCACAATCTTCTACACATAGCCTTTTTATGCAACTATATCTGAACAACTGAACACAGCGGAGGGGTAGTTACAGCTGAAATTATTTACTTAACAGATAAGCTATGACACCAGATAAGGATTTTGTGAACGCTATAATCCTTGTCGGTGAGGCCGGAAACTTATGGATCTACCCTCGTACTTGAAGGAGAACAAGGTAGCTGCATAATTTGGAGCGCCAGTATGTAAGGCTGAAGGTGTGTGGTTAGAATCCCGGCTTGACCTGAATTTTTCAAGTCTGTTTCTTCCTTTCCAACTAATGTCCTACGTACGGCTAGTATGAAAAATTAATAAAAAGTAAAGATATATGTTTTACAAAACATTAAAATCAACCTACGCCCGTAATCTTTTTTTTTTATTTTATTTTTTAACTATGGAGCTTTGCACGCTTAAATCTCGAACTCAGAACATTTTTCCTATATCACCTTCAGTAGTTCTATACTGACGTTCTTAATCGTCATCAAGTTTTGAAATTCTTCAATGGCCTTCAGATCACGGAATTAGCTACTTTTGAAATATTTGCTAAATTTTAATAAATAATTTTTATTAACACAAGCCGAGCAACCGTTACCAGATGTTAATGAACTACACCGTAATAAATTTAGAGATTATACAGAGCTCTTAAACAGGCCATTTGAGATAGGGAGTATGTGGTTTATGAAGGAAAATAACGCAGTTATATAGTTATAAAGAAGTTGGCATTAGTTGCTAATAGGTCAGTGTAAAAGCAAAATGCAGAACAACTTTGCCTTAGAATATCTTCAAGCCTGCCTCGTGTGCGAGCAAATTCTGCTTTTCAATAGCCCATCATCAGCGTTTTCAAGGTTTATTGTTATTAAACTCATTTGGCAGTACGGCACTGAACAGCGGTTAATGTGAATGCATTTTGACTTTGTGGCCTAGTGGATATGGTTTAGAAATTCATAGCATTCTGACCCTGCGGATTAGGCTATTTATTGTTATTTTATGCATGTGCATCAGATTCAGAGAAAAAATAAACCTTACTTCAAAATATTCCAACTTGATTGTAACTTTTGGTTTTACTTTTACTTCATACCAACTGCACCAATGAGACATGACTTTCCTTGATGAGGGAACAGCCACTTTGGTTATTATCTGTTTTAATTCATCTACGCGCAAAGGCTGGAAGCTTTACCATGATTAAATTCCTCTATCTTAAATCGCCTGTATCATCTCTCTCTACAAGCTATGGATTTATTGTTGCACAGTTTATCAACACCCGGTATAATAATTTTCAGCTCAGTGAATACATAAAATGTGCCTAAACTTTTTACCTCACTTCACTATGTCAAGCGAAACGAAAACAATGGAAATTACAGAAGGAAAATACTCAAAACTCACAATGTTTAAAATAAAACTGAAAGTATATTCATTCCTGGAATATTGTGCAGCTATTATCAGATTTCGTGCATGATGGCTTCAAATAAAGCGAAATATCAAACAAAATTATAATTGTTTACTTAATCTAAGAGTAAGCGAGCCGCTAAAACGTTATTTTCAATGTTTGTTCACTAGATATGGCGTGTTTCATTTAAATGTAAAATGAGATGTATCAGATTACTTTTGGAATGTGAAGATCTTGCAGGGAATGAAGAGTAACTTTTAAATTGATTTCTAATTAAGAATGTAAATACACACCAGGGAGCGTCTCTTTTAATTTATGAAAAGAACTGATAATTTTGTTATAAAATAAATATTTATTAATTACGTAAATTCTAATAAATATTCTATGTAAGTGAGAAAAACAGGATTTTGTTGAACCATTATAATATTCACAACGCTGTTTTGGAAGCTTAGAAGTAAACTCAGTAGCACATTAAGATTGTTCATCCTTAATTCTAAGCAAACAAAGGTGTAAATATAAAAATGATTTAACATACCGAATTGGCTCAGTCCAATTGTTCGCAGACGCTACAGGCTGCGCACAACCCACGCTTTGTTGTCAGTTATGGTACATTGTCTGGCCTGCTCCAATCCACCATCTTTTGAGAGTCTAATATTATCGCTTCTGCCTAAATAGTAAGGCACCATTCACAATAAAAATTAAACTTAAACATAATAAAATAAAGACGCAACACGTTAATTTAATAACACGTAGGCATTCACAATGAAAGACGCAATCAAAAATAAGAACAAGCGAAGATCAACTAACAGCTGTTTGAAAATGGCTGCTTCTGCGGTAGCGTTTATGCATACGCAAAGTGCAGTAACCAATTTGCTTGGAGTAATATGAGCATGGATAGCTTTCTTATAATGCAATTAATCTTTTATCCATTGACGCTATTCTGTCTAGAGTCACTGATCTTCAGCTCTCTCTAGAGAGCCGAACTGCTGTGCGTTGCCGCAGTGTAAATGTTGCATGTATTATTTTTTTGTTACGCATAATGTAACTTATGCGTTGTCCTCCGTAACTTTTAAATATACATTGATAGGGGATTGTTAGCCTGGTAAAATATTGTAACGGTGAAAAATCTGCTCTTACTGGAATTCGCAATTAATTCATATATAACATAACCTAACACTAACCTCGGGTAAATACTAGAAACCGGTGGACTCGGTAGATTTTCGTAAATATAAATTGATAGAGGCGGGTAAATCACGGTATGGTGGCAAATCTCCTTTGATTGCAACAGAAAAAAAAATCATAAACGCCGATTTATAGCGCATTCTGTGCTTTGGCTTGAAAGTTTATTATCTAGTCTTTTCTGTGGCAGTTACTACCTGACTTGGGACTTGCAGCAGCAAGAGTCGCATTTGATTTCCGTTCTCCGTGTAAGGATAAATTCTACCATAGAGCTCTCCAAACGGGCAGCTGCGTTCTGATTGGCTGATTTCTTAAATTTAAGTTAGACATAGACGCAAAACCTTCGACCTAACAAGCAAGTTTAAAGTTTACGTCTAATTGTACGTTTATTTTTATGTTTACATGATTCATTGTGAATGGTTCCATTACAATATATAGCAACCAGCTTTTACGTTTAAGTTTTCGTTTCGTTTAATTTTCATTGTGAATTGGGCCTAACACACTACCATGATATACCAAGTTATTCTCCAAACGGAGCTGTGATCCTCACGCGTATAATACAAATGTAATAAATAAATCGCTGTTTGTATTTTATTTCCAGGTAACAAGGCCATCAAGGCTTCTCTCGAATTATACACACTTGTTAGTGTAATAACTGAGAGGACAAAATTTTTATTTTCCGCTTCGAAAAATGTATTTAAATACAATGACGAGAACAATATAAACAAAATGAACTTTATTTCTGAACATGTCCGTACATGTATCTCGTTTGAACGATGCGAATTAGTCAGATATTTGTCGTTCATTCACACTGAATTCCTGCCACGGGGGGTAACACACGCTATGCAAAGAATGTGTTGTGATGCACTTTCAGGATTGGTTTTATTAAAATATGTAATCAGTTTAATGAAAATTTAATATTTATAGGAACTTCAATCTTAATTATTATTATTGTCTTGTTTTTATTTTTGAAAGTTTTATTCTTGCTTATATTTATTTACTTTAACTTTAATTTGTATGTAAGTTTTTATTTATAAATCTATGCACATGTAAACAAAACGGTTCTGCAATTCTTAGTATAATTTAGTGTATATCTGTATTCGGCTATGTTTTCCCCCGGAGTAGTTTGCCTACAGGCGAGCACGCTGCTAGTTAGCCTGTTAGCCAGCCTGCCGGGTCTCGGTGATTAGTGGGAGGGTAAAACAAATGAAACAATCTAACCGTACAACTATAAACAAACCAATTTAAGAGGTTCTGAAACTGCCCTTCTTCATTCCCCACAGATTTTTGGCATCTCTTTAGGCAATTATCCGTCATTCGCTGTAGTTCATTTTGAAATATACGGACAATTTCCTGATGAATATTATCTTTTGAGTTCTTGTATGATGTGCGGGTTCGTCTTATACAGGGCATTTTTTAATTTACCCCAGAAATAATGATTGCGGGGTATCGAGGGGACCACAAACCCGCCAATAACTCTGACTTGTGAATTGCTCTCGTGGAATGGCAGATTCCTGGCTACGCTCCCTGTCTGTCAATTCTCTGAAGAAAATAAAGGGGGGGGGGATATTATGGTATCGCATAGTAACATAATCAACTATTCTTTCATCACTGAGTTAACACAAATAAATCGTATTGCACGATTCACTGCTGTTATTGCTGTTGTATTTTCGACCCTGTCTTACGCATTCCCTCCGAGAAACGAGTGGGCGTTTTAATGCCTCTCTTATGGGCTTTTAACGATATAGCTACGATATATGATTATTCTAATTCTTTTAGAAATTTTATATTGATCATGTAAAAGTAAATATAAAAATATATACATTCTTTAGATCCCTGTATTTATTAATATGATATTGTATATCTGATGCTTTTAAATTCATCTTTTTTATTAGAGATTACAGCTATATGGATTTTGGTAAAAACAATGGGTTTAATAAACCAGTCAAGCCATGGTGATGTTTTATATATTTATATTTTTGCAAAATTTTGTAAGAGGTATGTGCTGCAAAAATGGAGGACAATCACGTCATGAAAGTCAGGAATCATGATGCAAAGAAAATAGCTCAAGGGAAGTATTAAAGGGAAAGGGGGGAGTGGCCAAAATAATATTTTTTATTCCATTTTAATATTTGGAATTTTATGTTTATTTTGATATGATTTTCATTAATGTTCCTTTGCTATAAGCATTTTAATATCACCGGATCATCATTTTTGTGCTTTTTTGTTTTAATTTCATTTTACGAACACTTGTTCAGTTAAACTTCTATATCTCATGATTTATTTGCTCTATAAGGCTGTGGTTTGTCTTGAATGATAGAAAAAGTTGTATTTCATAAGTTGGTAGCTTTTAGCTGTATTTCCCTTAAAACGTTATTTTTTCTGTAAAAACATTTATTTGTCTGCAATTATGGAAAAAATATTTTTTTTCATAAGTTTCCCATTATTTTAGTATCTGCTTAAGCTATCACTTTGAAACTTTTACCACTTATTCATGATATTATTGTGAAGATGTGGATATATTATGGTAAATCTGGGAAACGTAACATTGTAAAAAAATACAAAGTTGGGAAAAAATAGAAAAAAGCAAACAATTGAAAATAATTTATAATTTGCTTCAGAGTCATTGGTATGCTGTAAAAGTTTCATTTCATTAGCTTTAATAGTCCTTGAGAAAATGAGAACTGAATTGGTAAATTAATATTACAAGGATAGACCTTTCATACTCTCCGAAGCAATGAAAATATGACAATCGCTGCATCGCAGTGCTGACGTCATGCTGCAAACACACGCTGCAAGATTCTGCATGCGCCTACAAGAAAGATCACTCCAGTTCTAATGTTTTGCCATCGGTAAGCATTTACTGTTGAAAAAGGTAGTTTTAGTGAATGAAGTTCAATCAATACACTCAGTTGAGAAATTCCGACATATCATTTGTTACCAAGCCACTCGAACACGGGTCTAGGTCGGAAGAGCTTGGTTTGAAATATCAATGGAGTTAAATTTAAACGGCAAGTAGGCTGTCATTAATTAGTACACTTTGTTAAGCAATGATAATCTACAATTATGGCACAAGCTCCGCTGCGTGAAACATGAAAGAAGTAAGAACGCTTCTGTGTTTTGACGCAGGTCATGCAAGTGCGCTGAATGCTACGAGTTATATAGTATGCACGCTCATCGCAGACAGAAAGGAAGAAACCACAACCGCTGTCAGATATAAGGCCACACCTGGTAACAAGAGAGTAGTGTAAGAATTTATTCATTTTAAATTCTGCTTAATTTTTTAATTTGTAGCTTAAAAACTAAATCTTCTCTTCCTCTTTCAGAAATAATGTGACCTCTGATTTTTCCTGTGTTTTCAAATGCGTAGTGTTTCTTAACACTGTTATTTATGTTAATTGTGTTCCCATGGAGTCACATAATTTTTCCACAATAACTCATTATTTAAATTATGTGCTTGTTTTTAATTGCATGTTTCACTTTAGTTTTTCGTTAATTCACTGAAGACCCATTGCATGAGTCCTATTGGGTCAAGGCTGTACATTTACAAGCCGCGGTTCCTTAATATCTGCAAAACTTACATTTTCAGTGATTGTCAATACAGATTACTGGCTGACGATCAAAGGTTCGATCCTTGGCAATGGTAAAGGGATATTTTTCTCTCTGTCGTGTTAGTCGATCCTGGTGGTGTAGTGGTAACCATACTTGCCTTCTAAACCCAAGATCCTCAAGCCTGAAAAAAGAGGCCTCTGAGCAAAATTTGTCGGTCGTTTCACGCCCTGAATTGAATGGGACGCTGATGACCTGAGATGTTAAAGAGCGTCCGTAAATAAATCAATCTTTTTTTTTAAAAATCTCTGTCGTGTCCACACTGGCATGCAAATGAGTACCTTGGGACATCTGTTGTATAAATAAATCTGCGGGGGTTATAAGTGACCGGAGCATACTCTCTCCCTCTAGTGTCATAAGCTAAGTATGAAATTCTATACCATCGCTCGTTCCAAGGTCTGTGAAGCCTATTCAGAAAAATCCCAACCTAACCCTCTTTTTGTTTATTTCTTTTCAATTTTTTCATTACAGAATATAACGGCTCTTCCGTAATTTTCACGGCAGTCATCTATACAGCTAATTCAAGTTCTGGCATCAACTACCAACAATTCAATAAAAATAAAAACGTGCCTGTTACATTTCCGATGTCTTGTTGCAAAACTGTCATTCACATACATCAGTTCATTTCCCGAAATTGATCAATTGAAACTTGAAAGCATACAAAGTCACTGTTGCCTACGAATTGCAGGCAGATGATCTGACATTTTAGTAACTTTCTGTAATTAGATGTTGGGGAATATGAATGATGATTATTTGATTGTAACATCATCAATAAACAAAAAGAATAATATGTATTTAATTGAGGAGGGGAAGATTATTAATATAAACAATGAACAAAGTAGTTCCAAAAGTGTTCCCTGAGAAATCTCCGATTGTGTCATATTTATGAGAAAAAAAAAATAACATTTAAGGTGACTATTTCACTTATGTGACGTCATTTTAAAATCGACAAATGAAACGAAACAAAATTTTGATTTTTGAACCAATCACAGCCGAACATCGAAGTGAAATTATCGAAAAAAATTATCAAATTGGTTTTACCACGCGTCTTTTTTGAGTAGTGTTTAACGCCCTGAAGCACCACAAGCAGTGGACACTGATGATACATGAGATGTAATGATACCTTGAGAAGGATGTTTTTTTAAGGAAAGAAGCGTTTCAGGCCTAAGTTTAGGGTATCTCCCCGGCATTTGCCAGTTATGAGAACTGAGGAAAACTTGGGAAAAACCTTAGTCAGGGAGGACGGTCCTGGCGGGATTCGAACCCCAGACCTCCCACTCACGAGTTCTCACCTTAACGACCTCGGCCATCCGTGGCGGTACATCACGCGACGTGCATTTGTCTTGTGGTCAGTGCAGCCAACTCTATACTTCCACTGTATAATGCCTGATCACCCATCACTGAACACTTTTCTGTTTTTTCAGTAATTGTGACTTTAACTAAATGTATATTCACACAAGCAATTGTTTTTTCGTATTCAGCCAAACATCTGAAATAATTTTATAAATTATGTAACAATATTTGCCTAAGTAACCATAAATCTTAATAAACACATTGTTCAGAATGGTAAAATGTTTTCTGTTTTGTTTTTCTCAGTTGGTATTAGTAAATCGAACGGTAGCGATTGTAATAGTCGACTTTCGTCTATTTCAGTCTCACGGTTTTTGAACAGGTAGGTATTCATAAGTATAACATTTTATACACTTGTTAATAATCCTTTCGAGAATTTCAAATATTACTACCGAGAGTGCCAATAATTGTATACGCACTTTCAAAGTATAAATCAATTAATATATTTCAAAGTTGGACCGAAAAACAACAGTAATGTGTAGTATGATGTTCTGTAAACAGATGTGACTCATTTACATTATGATAGCGTTGCTACGTGACAGGTAAACCAACAATGAACAAATGAAGTCAAGATTATCGTATGATGTGTAAACAGACGTGATTCACAGACATTATGATAGCGTTGCTACATGACAGGTAAATTAAGAATGAACAAATGAAGCCAAGATTATCGTATGATGTTCTGTAAACAGATGTGACTTACATTATGATAGCGTTGTTACGTGGCAGGTAAATCAACAATGAACAAATGAAGCCAAGATTATCGCATGGTATTATGTAAACAGATGTGACTCACATTACGTTATGCTAGCGTTGCTACAACAAAATGTAGTCAAGGTTTTCGTTTGAACAGCAGAAAGAAATTTTGAAGTGGTATTGGAAAACCGAGAATGTTATTGAAGTTCAAAGGCAATGGAGACGTGTGTACAGAACAGAACCGTTCTACGGATCTAACTACGTTGAACTTTTACCTATGGGGAATTCTTAAGGAAACCGGCTACACTGTCAGCACTTCGGGAAGAAATTGAAACGGCATGTGCTGCAATCGCTGAGGACACTGTCGCAAACGTTACTCAGTCAGTAGTTCAACGTACTCAGAAGTGTATCGACGCCGGTGGTGGGCATTTTGAGCAAATGTTGTAACTATAAATGTCTAAAATGATTAGTGCACATTTTCTGTTTGTGTGAATTCAGTTTTGTTATGTTAACACATTTTTTCTTTGCTTGAAATGTGTGTACATTTTTGGCATCCTCTGTA
>CM060840.1:105855000-105890000 GCA_030762175.1 Metallyticus violacea | reverse complement strand
GTTTCATCGAAGAGAATACGTTTAGTCAATAGCGACTGGTTGGGATTTTGTTCCGCTATTTTGCGAGGAGAGGATATCAACTGCGATTATAATCACGTGATACGACATAATATGTATGTATATATATATATATATATATATATATATATAGTAATTTATTGTTCGCAACATCTTTCGCGTCCTCTAGTACGATAAAACTTGGCTACATCGAATATAAATTTAGCTGTCGCATGTAGGGTAGGGTCTCATTGCACCGGAATTAAGATGTACCGGCCATATATCTGATAAACTATTTAAGCAGTGGCGCTACGAAACGGAGAGAATGTGTATTAAGTGATAAAGAGAAGATGCAGCGAAAATGGTGAACGTAGCAAACACGCAAGCCGCGTTGCAGTTGTTTGTTTGATTTTTATAACCTCGAAGTAATTTTGTCTCGAATAGTTAAGCTTTGATAGACTCATAGGTATGTTTGATATCGTTTTAACATTTCATACATTATACTTGTCACTTACCTCAACAATAGCCGTAATAATATTTGAAATAGTTCCTGCTTTGAGGGAAGGTAACGTTAAACAAATAAAATGGCCAAGTCACATAAATTGTACCGCCGTGTTTCTTCTATTTTGGACTGATACAATTTATAGGAAAGTCTTTGCAACATTATATACCCAAGTTACCATTGCAATTTTATGTTTGGAAAACCAATAAGTAGCGAATAAAATTGTTTTGACATTAAAGCTGCAAATTACTATTCTTGTTGCAATAGAGCACAACAATGGCACACTTTGTTACACATTAATAAAACATTATATAATATTACAGCAATAATGGCTTCTAATAAATTGGGGAGTAATATTACCCAAACACGAATAACAGGATAAATGTGGATCTGAATGCAATTGAGTGCTGTTTAAAAAGAAACAATAATTTTAAGAAAAGGTATGAAATTCTGATATTAGTTTCCAAGTTTTACATCATAACATTATTTAGTTTGCTAGGCACTTGGTTGTCAGCATGCTAATATAACCTAACATTGCAAATTAATTATATAATAAATTCACCTTAAATAAATGTTATTTGCTTTATCGAAGTGTGCTGTGTTGATAACGTATACTTTAAAATGGTTTAACTTTATAGTACAATTTATAGTACATGATTATAATTTTTGTATCGTCACACATTTTGCTTCATAGTTTTGGAATTATAACATTCTGCGTTTTCAGAATTGGTACGGAGATGCTTAAAGAATGGGGCTACAATGCATGCTTATCAAGATTTACTAATACTTCGCGTATTTCGTGGCAGTATAGAAATTGTTGAAAGTGCTACAAATTACGAGGCCTTGCCCTAGATCTTACAACTGTCTCGTATTCTAACCTGATATGAACTGATTATGTGAACTGAACTTCTGATGAGCAAACGCCTACTTATATATTCGATTCAAATTAACTCAAATTGGCTTCACCAAGTCAAAAAGGGGTCACACAAGCACGCGCAAGTCTCGCGGCTTGCTTTAAAAATTCAAAATATACACTGTGCTGTTGCCTGGTTCAAATTCACCTGCCATGCATATCACCCGCTAGTGTTTGAAAGTTTAAAACATTTATTTACATTGATTGGTTTAAAGTTAACTGTACAAACGGCTGGTGAGTTCATTCCTCTTATTCAAAAGCCTTGACTTTATAACCCTCACCATCGGAGGGTAATTTTAAGAACTGCATCGCAATTGTCCCTTTTCCTTTGTATGGTGGTTTATTGCCTCCTAGGCCTGCACCGATTCTGGCTGGGCTACCGTAGACGGTTACACCAGAGAACTCTCTCATTTGACGACATACAATGAACATACTAAAGTTATATCTCATGATTCACATACTATCTACATTACTAATTAAAATGCACATAATATGATGATTAGGCTTACTACAAATATATTTTATTTATATTTCAGTGCGGGTGGGCAGCAGGAACTGTTTCTAATGTGGGATTTTCCATAAATTTCTGGCATAGGCGTATGAAATGAACCATTACCCTGCAGTTTCCTGTGAGACACGGGAGAAATTTCTTCTTAAATGTTATTTTTCAGTTTATCTAATGTGTGTGGATTTATCTTGTATATTTTTCTTATAATGCAAATCCAGATATAAAAATCCCAGGGAGTTTAATTGGGGACCAAATTGTCAGTGATGAATCTATCTCGAATACTTCAAGAAATGCATGCAAGGAGACATAGGTTGTAGGAGGACTGTCTGAAAAGTTCTTGACAGAAATGGCAGCGCTAATGCAGTGATGTTTTTCTATTAAGTTGGTAGAGCTGTATAAGTATTTCTGAAAAATTTGAAGCCTTTCTAAATTGTTGCTTGTTGCATACAGCTCTCTCAAGGAGGATATTTGTTGATATGGATAAAATCGAGTATCGCGTAGTTATCAACTTCTTTAAAAGGTTTGACACAGAATGAAATTCATGCAAAGTTGCAGCTGGCCTCCATTTTCGACGGTGAAAAAGCGGGCCGTTTAAACGTGGACGTATTAACATATGCGAAGGACGTCCAAAATGTGCTAAACACCGGAATTTGTTAAAAAGTGCTGGAAGATCGGCGAGTGAAGGTGCCTGAAATTGCTGAAGCTATAGGCATATCTAAAGAGCGCGTGGATTACAACTTGCAGATTTGGGAATGAAAAAGCTTCGATAAAAAAATATGCGCGTAAGAACCTTTGACCAGTGTTCAGAGAAGCAGAACAGGAACAAAACTGTCACAATGGATTCATCGTCGTATACCAGAATCCAACAGCAGTCAAAACAATGGATAGAAGCCGGTTGTTCAGCGCCTAAGAAGGCAAAGTGAGGTTCAGCAGCACAGGAAAGATCATGACATCGGTGTTTTCGGAATCCTAGGGGCATTTTCCTGATTGATTATCTTGAGAAGGGTAAAACAATAACCAGAGAGTATTACTTTGATCTTCTAACCAGGCTGGATGTCAACATTCGAGAGTAAATGCCTTGTTTACAAAGGAAAAAACCATCTTTCACCAGAACAACGCGCCTGCCCACAAAAGTGTTCCAGCAATTTCAAAACTGAAGGATTTGCACCACGAATTGTTGGAACATCCGCCCTACTCTCCGAATCCGGCTCCCCCCAACTTCAATCTTATCCCTAAGTTCAAGGATCTCTTCGCGGGACAGCATTTTTCTTCAAACACAGAGGCAATTGAATGCCTATTTTGCAGAGATTCCATAAAATCTCTACAGGGACAGGACAACGATGCTATAGCATTGTTAGAACAAGTGTATTGTTCTTGAAGGAGATTATGTTCAAAAATCAAAATACCCCTAAAATAATAATTTCCCTTTTTCATTGTTAGACCGAGAACTTTTCAGACGGTCCTCGTTGGATTCTGTTGGAAATTCACGAACCTATGTTTCCTCACAGTTAGTTCTGGAAAAAAGTTGTAAAATATTTTGCACATACATATCACTATTAATAATTTCTTTAATAAAATGGTCTATTAATCTGTCTCGGTACTAATTACACAACACGCTACTATCTTTTGATCATGCAGGGTTCCTCATGAAACAGGTCAGGTTTTGCTAAACTCAACATTGGTTGTTTTATAAATACCCACTTAGATGGATCCAAGATTCGTTCGTAAAAAAAAAAAAAAAAAAAAAAAAAAAAAAAAAAAAAAAAATTGATTAGGGTAATTACTCCGTCATGCACACTATTCAAAATAACCTTCACAAATCCTAGATTCAGGGTCACCCGATATATGTTCTTGCCCTACAGTAATTTTATAGTGTTTTAATTTCAGAGCTTTTTGTAGCCCTTTGAACAGAGAAAATAGAAAATTCCGGTGACTGAGAAACATGTCGAAATTATTATTATCATCATTATTATTATTATTATTATTATTATTATTATTTAGGAGAACATTCAAGAGCATGCCAATGTAATCTAACGTTTCTTTTGTGAGTACAGTGCCCTTTTTTTTAATCAAGAGTACTTCCCATATCATGAAATTAATTTACACATCTGTGAATCGAACTTCGATTTGCAAGATGAATATTAGGGAATTTCTCTTGAAACAATCTCCATACCTCATGATCCGACTTCGTACGCATTTACGAGTCATAAATAAATACTCTTTGAGGAATGAATCATGTTAACATAATTAATACACCGTGTTACGCCCTCTAGTGAATACTTAAAACACTGTCATACAACGCACAAGAACTAAACATGTACTGACCTCCCCTCCGGCTCCCGGCCCAATTTCGAGCGTGAGAACGAGACTAGAAATACAGAGCTCGATCAACAGTGGCCAACTGCACGGGGAGCGGTCCCGTGAAGGAAAAATCACCCAGTAGGTATAAGCTCACTGTATAAGCCTGACTAAAAATTAACTTAAAGCCGGACCAATCCTCTCCCTTATTTTTCTCTGTAGTTCTAACTCGTTGTAAACGTTAACCCCAAACAGGTATTAAGTGCTTTGTTCCCAACTATTAACAGCTTGTTTTAAAATTTGTCATCACCTTCGGTTTTTTCGGATTCAAGCCAAATTAGCTACTCTTGGGCAATTTCTTGATCTGTAGCTGACATAGCCATTAGGACTATGTCGTTCAAGAAACGCAAATTTGTAGGTCTTCGTCTATTTATATACTTTGTCATGTCTCTTCCTTGACCAGTTTATTCTTCTAAATAGATTCCAACATAAAAACAATTTTGGAAAGATTGGGTTACATTTTGCATCTTAAATTTTACCTTCGACCTCTAGATTTATGTTTGCATACTTTCTGTGTACATTTCACCTAAAATTCTGATATGTTTCGATTAACACCTGCTTCCTTTAAGGTTCAACGTCACTTGCATGTTCTACGGACTCGAAATTTTTCTGATAGTCCACAGAGATCTGTTACGTTTAATTGTTTAGCTTTCCAATATCTGATTGGTGTTTAGGAGATGATCGATTATGCTTAATTCTGAACGAAAGCGTGCTTTTTGCCAATGGTTGATCTCTAATACAGTTTTCGTAGTTGTTTTTGTTAATTTTTTTTTTGTATAGATTCGTCTGCAGTTATTCAGGTCATCACTGCTGCCGTTTTTGTGTCACCTTCTATCGTAAAAGAATGAGCCAAACTTTTTCGAATGTGTTGAGAAAGAATTGAAGACGAACGTGCAGATTGGGCCTTGGAGGCGCTCACTCCTGAAAACATCGCTCTTGTGGAAGGAGAAATTGTGGAAGACCGGCGGCTCAAAGTTACAGAAATAGCACCAAGGTTGGGTCTTTCTAAAACAACAGTCCTTCGATATATTCATGAACATTTAAATATGAATAAGGTTAGTGCAAGATGGGTGCCTAGACTTCTTTGCTCAGTTCAAAAGGAGCAACGCGTCATCTGTTGTCAGGCATTTTTGGAGCTCTGCCGTGGCCACGAGAGAGAAGTTGTGCAAACCGTTGACACAGGAGATGAAACTATGGTCCTCTACTATGATCCCCTGTCCAAAAGAGAATCAATGGAGTGATGTAAACTTGTCGAAGCACCGCCTCTAAAGGCCAAGGTCACTCAGTCAACCAAGAAGATCATGGCCACAATATTTTGGGACTGTGAAGGAATACTCTTCATTGACTTCAAGGAGAGGAACACCACAGTAAATGGGAAGTACTACGCTGGTCTACTGCACAGACTACGTGCTTCCATCAAAGAGAAAAGGCGAGGAAAGCTGAGTGGTGGTGTGCGCCTTCTTCACGGCAACGCGCCTTGCACACAGCTCGAAGAAATGTGGCTTCAAGGAGATCATCCACCCTACAGCCCAGGTCTAGCTCCCAGTGACTTTTTCCTCTTCTCAAAACTCAAGAAGAACCTTCGAGGAAGGAAATTTTAAGTGTGACGAAGAAGTGATGGATGCTGTTTATACCCATTTTGCAGACAAGACTTTTGACTATTTTGCGGGAAGGGGGATTGAAATATTAATTCAAAGATGTGAGAAGTGTATTGCAATAAAGATAACTATATTGAAAAGTGAAATATAGTTTTTGTTCTTTATCATACCTAGAAAATGATTAAGCCGGAAACTTATGGACCTACCCTGATAGAGGTTGTTAATTTTTCATCCATGTCAAGAGAACCACTTTGTAGCGCTCTGTGATTAGATTTAATTAGCATACGTCGCCGGTTATAGACATTAATGTGTTATGCCGTGTTCTTCAGGCGCTTTTTCCAGTTCTTTGTGTCACTTCGTATTTCGTAAAGAGGAACCTTCATTCTCTTTTCCCAATGGTAATATGTTGCCTTCTTCTCAATCAACATGCAAGCTCTAGTAAAATAATTTGTAACTGCTGAGTTATGCTCCCCATGACCCTATGATGATGTTAATTCCTGTTATTCAGTGCTTGCCTTCGTTTATTTCCTTTCATGTCTTCTTTACTGATCCCAAGCTCTCTGTAATTTGTATTTCAGACTTGATTTGTAGTCTCTTCTTGTATCATTCCTTATAGTCTTTCTGACCTGCGTATTCTATTTTGTCTCTTGAAGAATCGCAAACGTTGCATTTTTTACGAATTCTGAAGGAATGTTGTAGTATTTGCAGCTGTATCCACGTAACAACTTTTTAAAATGTTCTTCAAATTATATATGTGTGTCTATTAACTCTCCAGGGGTCTCAATTTTTATTTCATCTCAACAAACTTCGCATATAACCATCAATTAACAAACTAATAATCGAGTTCGTTAACTAGCAAAACTAAACTATTGGGGTGGGGCTAACCTAAAGCGAAAAGATTAACAAAATAAAATAAACAAAAAATTGAAATCGCTCTAGCGACGGCAATGTTTTCCTCAACTAAACTCGGTATGTTTCATTAAAATAAATCAATTACAGTAATTTCAAAAAAACCGGGCAATCGGGTTATTAGGAGTGGGGCTATACTGAAAAATTAGCGGGAAATTTAAAATAGCTCTAGCGGACGCCATTTTAATTTTTTTTAAACGGTATATGCCATTTAAATAAGAAAATTAGTTTTTGAAAATGAGTGAAATCGGACTATTAAAAGCGGGAGAACGAATGAATTGCGTTTAACGCCCGTTTTTACTACAAAGGTACCACAGGCGATGGACACTGGGATTGTTGGAAAAGGATTCTTTTTTTAGAAAGGAATCGTTCCAGGCCTAAGTTTAGAGTACCTCCCCGGCATTTGCCATTTATGAGGACTGAGGAACACCTGGAAAAAACCTGTCAGGTTGGACGGTCCTGGTAGAATTGAAACCCCAGACCTTCCGCCATGAGTCCGCGCCTTAACAACTTTGGTTACCCGTGGCGGTGTAGGAGCGGGGAGGGGATGTTTACCTGAAACCCAAAATTTAAAAATGGCTCTAGCGGCATTAGTATATATAATAATTTGCAACGAAAGTCTATGTATACCATTTAAACTAAAATAAAAATAATTTATGAAAATCAGGGCATTAAAAGGGGGAGGGTACCTGAAACCCAAAATTTAAAAATCGCTCCAGCGACATTAATATTTTTTTTGCAACGAGACTCCATATATTACCATTTAAAAATTAATAAAAATAATTTCTAAATGTCAGAGAAATCAGGGCATTAAAAGGGGGAATTTACCCGTAACCCAAAATCTAAAAATCTCTCTGGCTGTACCAATATTTGTTTTTCACAACAAAACTCATGACATCATTTAAATCAAACAGGAAAAATATTTTCTGAAAATCAGTTGGGATTTATTAAGAATAGGGATTTACCTGAAACCTAACATTTAAAAATCACTCTATAGCATTATATTTGCTTTTTCCGCAACGAAATTCCCTGTATAGATTTTGAAAATTAGGAAAATTGGACCACTAGGAGTAGGGGGTTTACTTGAAACTGAAAATGTATAAAAATTGCTCTAGCGGCACCTGCATTTGTTTCTTCACCACAAAATTCCGTATATTGCACTTAAATAAAATAAGTACAATAGTCTGAAAATCAAGACATTTGACCATTAAGAGTAGGGATATACTTAAAAACCTAAATTTTGAAAACACTCTAGCGTTTAATTTCTCTATTTTGTTTTAAAATAAAACGAAAAATTAATTCAATATATAAACTGTTTTTATAACGATGCATATGTTTAATATTTAGCAACAACATCGTCGTGAAAACAGACAATGTGAAATATTAACCTAATATGCATTTTATTGTGCTTTGGAAAAATAATGGAAACGAAGCGAGTATAATGGAGTTTGTTGCTGAAGTAATAAAGTCATATTATCATCTCATTGGTGGGAATAAAACTGATTTGTGATTCGTTGAAAAAAGGCTGGAACTTTAAATTTGTCATTTCGCATAAATCAGCAGTAGTAGGAAACTGTTTTATTTACAAAGCCAATACGATTTTGTTTCTGATTTAGGTTTTGCCTCTACAGCGCTCCGCGACCCTCATGTTGTGAAAACTATTACTTAACTTGCTGCAATAAGCAATGGGTTTTCCCTATCATATACACATGGAAACTCCATTTACCTGAAAGTGGCATGGAACAACAGATGTTTAGTTTCACTCCAAGCGTTAAAAAGCAGCCAGTTCGTTTGGAAACATGGCGGTTTTTTGTCATGCTGTGTTGATGGAAGTAAATTATTTTGGAAACTAGTTGAAAAATGCAGAAATTTTAAATGTGTACTTTTGCATAAAAGTAGCTACAGTAGAGAGTGTTGGTTGAAGGAAATGCATTTTATTGGTGAATGACTTTCTTATCCCACTTTCTTATTCTGGTGTGTCTGGGGCCAAAGTGTAGGACATATCTAGAACATTTACTCTTAACCCGAAGGTCATAAAAGTATTTACTATCAGATAGCGGGTCGCATCCTTTAACCAGTGCTTGAAATATGAGTAACGTACCTGAAGCAGCAGGCATTTAATAAGACAGATGAGTCGATCGAAAGCACTCCCAAGGGCTGGGATGTTTACATCGATTCCTGGCTGTTGCAAGACGGGAAAATGTTCTTTGGAAAGAATTCTGAAGAATTCTAACCCGTTTTTCTTTCTATTTTGAAGGAAATGAACTCCATGCCTCTTATGATTAATTCCAATGAGGAATGATATAGTATTTGAACCTTAGAGTAGTTGTTTGTTTGAACAACCATTGTTGCAGGTGTTTGTTGAAATTGTTACACTGCAGTATCGCTTTACGCAGAAGCTATTTATATTGCAGTATCGCTTTACGCAGAAGTTATTTATACTGCAGTATCACTATCGTGGAAGTATACTATATATAAACCCTTATTAATCATAATTTTACAGGAGAGTACAGAATTTTTTGCCAGTCTACTATTATTTGAATCAGTTAGTTGCTTATGGAGTGAGGACGGCATCGTAAGGATCGGCGTGTTGCCTTTTGGACTACCCAGATGTAGAATATACGAGGTGGTATCCAGAATATTCGGACTGGTGCTGCCATCTTGTCAAAAACTTACTTCGAGACTATGACCGCCGTCACCCTCGAAGTAGTTCCCTTCCCCACCTATACACCGGTTCCAGCGATTCTTCTTGAATTCTCTCAGTTGTGTCGAACCGACGTCCTTTCAATTTGATTTTTAGTTTGGAGAATAGAGTGAAGTCGCAGGGGGCCATATCAGACGAGTATGGTGGGTGGGGGACAACCGTCATGTTGTTTTTCGTCAAAAATCTCCTGGTGAACAAGGAATTGTGACAGGGGGCATTATCGTGATGCAACAGCCAGTTCCCTTGTCCAAAGTTCGGGCCGTCATCTCCGCACATTTTCATGGAGCCGTCGCAAAACGTCACAGTAGTACGTGGAATTCACTATTTGATTTGGTGGGACGATTTCTTTGTGCACAGTCCCCTTGGTATCAAAGAAAATGAGCAGCACGCTCTTGAATTTGCTCTTCACTTGCCTGCTTTTTTTTTTTTTTTTTTTTTTTTTTTTTTTGAGTTTGGGCTCTTCCACTGGGAAAATTGTTGTTTTGTCTCAGGGTCATAAGCGTACATCCAGCTCTCGTCGCCGGTGATGACCCTGGACAAGAAGGTCGGATTATGGGATATCGCCTGAAGCTCTGTGCAAACTTCAACACGCTGAGGCTTCTGATCAGCAGTCAGCATCCTTGGCACAAATTTTGCGGCGACACGATGCATGCCCAATTCATCAGTTAAAAAATTCGTTGGCATGTCCCATAACCAATTCCCACTTCATGAGCAAAGTCTTCAATGGTTTGATGTCGATTCTCACGAACGAGGTGTTGAACTTTGGCAACAATGCCAGGAATTGTGTAGCTGACGAGACTACCGGTATAAGCATTGTCTTCAATAGCTGAACGGCTGGCCGTGAACCGAGCATGTCACTCAAACACACGTGTACGGTTCATGCTTTGTCCCCTAAATACTTGTTGATTCATTGCGAGGGACTCCGTAGCATTTTCTCCGAGATTTGCACAGAATTTGATGCACACTTCCTGTTTTAATTTTGGATCCATCGTAAAATCGTCACACACTACATACAGAGTATCATGGAAAGTACTATCGAATCTCAACACATCTACCCAGTTGTATGAAACTGTAAACACTTACTCATCAGATGTACTAGTATTGCCACCTAGCATTACAACACTGTACTTCAACTACCGTCGAGATGACAACACCAGTCCCGAATATTGTGGATACCACCTCGTATTTATGTTTGTACTAATAGGAATTGGTAATAACGGCTATATGTTATAAATTAAATGTGAAATGCACGTTAGTTCAGGATAGGTACATATTTTTGATGTGGCATATGTTTATGTTTACTTATTTGATATTACGCAAAAATACATTTGAAATAAATATATGAGATAGCTTCGTGATTATTTTTCAAAACAGTGGTCAGTTTTTCTGGGAAATAAGAAGTTAGAGACGTACGCACAAGGAAATTGTGGTGAACGTATTCAGAACTGCAGATAGCACGCAACAAAAGTTACAAAATACATTTCTTAGACTTTTGTCTTGATTATTTGTTGAAAAAATTACGTGATTGGTAAAGTGGGAGTTCCTTTACTTCACTGAAATGGAAAAACGTCATTAAGGAAATATGGGCACTCAGAAGAGCTGCTTTTTAAGAAAGTAGTTCATATATTCAAGGTAAATACATTTCACAACTGAAAATACATAGATATTATGCTAGAAGTCTTCTTTTTGTTCTCATTTGACGCTACGGCCTTGGCGTGCCGTGGCGATCTGTGCATCCTCTACCTCCGTCTTACGACATCATTGCTGGAGGGGGGCATGTGATCCGCATGCCGGCACCCCGCACGCAGCATTCGTGATTAAAGAACGCCACCTCTCCATCAGGCAGCTTCTCAATTGTCCTCACGAGACTGGGTGGACCGCGTACCAGACCTCCTTAACTTAGAAAAATTCATTAGTAGGTACCGGGAATCAAACCCAGGTCTCCAGGTCAGCAGTCATCAATGCTAGGCAGTAGAACATGGAGGTGGTGAATGTGCTAGGAGTAGATTTTTTTAAAATTTGTTTTATTTACGGACGCTCTTTAACATCTCAGGTCATCAGCGTCCCATTCAATTAAGGGCTCTTCTTTCAGGCTTGAGGTTCTTTTTCGTGCCGTAAATGTACGACAGGGGACCCACGGCTTTACTTCCCACCGAAGGAAACTATATTTAGGATTTTTACGCCCGAAAAAAATCCATTCATCCTGGCCGAGTTTGAACCCGCGATCTTGGGTTTAGAAGGCAAGTATGGTTACCACTACACCACCAGGACCAACACTAGGAGTAGAAAATTTAATTTTTGAAACCTAATAGTTATTTAAAACCCTGGTGATGGAAATATTTTATAAACATTTTGAAACGGTAACAAATATTTATAGGTTGAGAATTATTTCTTTTTTAACAGACAAGGTATTTAATTTTGTTGGCCAATTTATTTAACTAAATTCATAAGATTTGAATATAAGCAATATGCCTTCATTCTGAGGTGACAATGTTACTTTGAATTAAAGAAAAAAACTTAAATTGTATTATAAATTTAAAAAAATTAATCCAATAAATGACATATTTTGCATGTAACAATAATACGTAATTATTTTGATATACAAGCATTTGTGCTGGAACTATGTTTAGCTAAATGAAGAGAAGTATTTTTTAATTTTCTTCGACATGTGCAGCTAAATAAGCCTCTCTTGTGCTTATAAGTCCTGTTGTCTGACTGACCTGTTCTGCTTGAGGGCTCTGACAGGAGTGCGGTGTCACGTCCTGTACCGCATCGTCCAGTGTATTGCTTCCTCTCTGAGTTGTCCAGTAGTAGCCCTGCATACAAAATATCGCGCAGGTGCTGGTTATTCATATCCTATCTACATACTGTTTCATGTTTTCTTTCAGTGATAAAATATTTAGAGAATTCTAACATCAATACTATTATATTGCAGAAGGTTATATGGTTATTTATTTGTAAATTTAAATATAAAAAAATAAAGACAAGCACTTTGATTATGAAAAACTTAAAAAGTTTAGGCAAATACGTAAATCATTGATTGCTCCAATTGTACCTTAAAAGGTAAATAAACTGCATTGATTTGCAAAAAGACGTTGAATATAAATTAATTTAAAAACAGTTTTGGTTCCAAATTCGTTGAAATGGGGTGGGCAGATCTTCTAAATAAATGTACATACCTAACAAAGCCGTATAAATTGCAACCAATAGGCAGCAAAAATAAAATAGAATAATGCAAAATGTGCAATACTCCATCCTGGCATATTGTTACCGATATTGGGACATGCTTCCAAATTTTATCATTTATTAAATTATCATTTTCCCACAATGCATAATAATTTTACATGTAAATTTATATAGCTATATAAACAAAACAAAAAATCTACTGGAAGTCAATAAAATAGCCAGCCAGCCAGCTATTTATCTAAACTAAAAATGTTCCATCGGAAACCGGACGGTTGATGGTAACCAGTACCTTCCTGTTTTATTACCCTATCTCTTCTTCTGCTTCTTCATCATCGCAGTTTTCTTCTACCTCCTGTCTGTTCTTTGACTCTTCTGTTTCCTACTCCTTCTTCTATTCTCGTCCAAATTCCTCTTGCAATTTGCATATTTCTTCATTTCCACCTCTTATAGGTAAAAAATCTTCTCCTTCCTCTCCATCGCCTACTTCAGGTCATAGTTAAATTTTTCCGTCCATTATGTTTTTAGGTATATTCCTCTCCTTCATTGTCGGTTCTGGTAGCTTAGTGATAACCTCGCAAACCCAAAATCGCGGGTTCAAACCCGGCCAGGGTCGATGGATTTTTTCGGGCGTAAAAATCTGGAGTATTCTTTCGGGAACAATGCCGTGGATCCCGTGTCGTACATTTACGGAACGAAAAAGAACCTCAAGCCTGAAAGAAGAGACCTCTGAGCAAAATTTGTCGGCCGTTTCACGCCCTGAATTGAATGGGACGCTAATGACCTGAGATGTTGAAGAGCGTGCGTAAATAAACCAAATCAAAAACCTCCTTCATCTCTCCCGTCTTCATGGCCTCCTTTTTCTCCTCTATCATTCACTTCCTGTTGATTTAATAAAAGTTGTCTTGTGTATCATCTATTCTTGTTAAATTTGTTGTATTTTGGAATTGTCTTTGTATACGCATGTGTTCTGATCTTACTTCTTCTTTTACTTTTTCGTTAATTCTTATTATCTATTGGTATCACCTCTTCCCATGCTATATTACATTGCAGCCTGCTCACGGTATTTATATAGGCGTGTGCATCTTGCATCTTGTGTATCTGCACATATCGTCCGTGTTTTGTTAATTTTTTTTCAATAAGTTTTGTAAAGACCATGGCCAGTAAGGTAATGTACCACACTTTTGGTAGGTTGTATAAATTTTAGTTTTAATCTCTCAAAAATGTTGTTAAATAAATTGAAAATTCTCCTGCCTGCCTTGGTATTTTTCCATTCATGCTACCATTGCACGTTTAGTTTGTTTTATTTCCTTAAGATGTTCCATTGACTGCCAATTATTAAATTTACTTTCTCCAATTTATTTTTCTTAAACCTATAAACAGCCGTGTTAATTTAATAAATAGGTCAAATGGCCAAATTCTTGTAAATACTAAAAGGGCAACCATGGTGGGTGAGGTGTTTTAATGCCCATGTAAATTTTAACACCACCTTCCTATGTGATCTCGTTAATAGAGCTCTTATTTGAACGTCCTTAATTCTCAGAGCCCAGACCCCTGCTCCATTAAGTCATCATCGAAGAAGAAATGTTCATATGGTATGTTGTTATGGCGTTTAATGGAATTTTAAAATATTAATTGAACTAATCTCATCGTAATGTTTTCGGATTTTTTTTCGTAAGTACACAGTATGTTTCCTAGCGTATAATTTATCATCTAAGTAAATTCCCAGATATTTTGCTACTTTTTGGCGTCGTATTTGGTTTGCATATTTTATACATGGATCTCTTTTAAGATTGCCTTTCAGGAGCAGCGACTTGGATCATTTAATTAATTAATTAATTTATTTATTAATTAAATTATTTTTTATTCTTTCTATATCTGTTCTATTGTTTCCTTCTATTAGAAATAAAAAATCGTCTGCATACGCGATGGTGTTTGCCACATTTTCTTCGTTGTTTAGTTCATCTAAAAGAGTCTCCAAAACCTTGTCCCAAGAAATTGGACCTAGGATCGTGCCTTATGGGCATCCCTTAGTTATATCTCTTCAGCACCTTCTACGTGAACTCTTCTGTCTTTGCAGTAATCCATTAATATTGCGTATAGACATTTAGGGAGGTATTTTTCCCGCAATCTCTTAAATGCATAGTATGCGCTAGTATAAATTATCGAAAGCGCCGGAAATGTTAATTAAAACTCTAATTAAGCATTTTGAATTTGAATTATTTACCATTTCCAATAAATGGTTTTCGGAGCCTTGCGTCGATTTTCTTTTTCTAACGCCGAATTGATTGTTGTTCATACTTTTCATGATCATAAATGCTTTTAATATTTTACAGACGAGTTCTTCTACAACATTTCCAAGAGTATTGAGATAACATATAGGTCTGTTTGATTTCGGCCCCTTAGGATCCTTGTCGCCACTTTTATTTATTATTTTTTTAATATAACTTTTGCTGCTTTCCAGCAATAGGGAAAGCGCTCTTTCCATATAAAGGTAAAAATAGCCTATTGTGTCCCTTAAGGACAAAGGTCTCCTAACAAGTAGGGAAAACTCGTTTTTTCCTAACGTGGTGAGTTATTCCACGCTAGTTGTTCGTATGCTGTTTAAGACACTGACTGATTTGTTCTTTGGTTACTCCATTTCTCACTGCACTAGTTGCTTCTCGAGAGATTTCCATTTTTCTCTTCCTCTTGCTACTCTTGACCAATCTGGACCTGCATGTTCCTTGAAGAGGTCTGTCCATCTTCTTCTGGATCTGCCTTGCGTTCCTTTTCCTATCCGGGGGTCCCACATGGAGATCTTGTAGGTCCATCTGTTGTCTTGCATTCTTGCGACGTGAACGCCCCATTACCATTTGCTTCTGGTAGCTATTTGTGCGATGTCTGTTGTCTGAGATAACTGATTTATTAATACTAGAGGTATTTTATCCTTCAAAGTTATTTTAAGGATCTTGCGTTGTATATTTGCATTTTGTTCTTTTGTTTTTCTGTTAGTGACCATGTTTGGCACCCATATAGTAATACAAGGTATACACAGGTTTCGAGCGTCTGGAATCTGATTTTCTTAGTTAGTGTTTGTCTAACAATATAAACTTAATGCTCTCCAGGTTAATGAGATCCTTCTTTGTACTTCTTTTTGCATTTTATCATGGAAGGAAATCTGTTGTCCTAGGTATGTATATTCACTCACATATGTGAGGACCGTTTCATCTATTTTTATTGCAGTTCCAAGTCCGTTGGAAATTAACTGCGTCTTCAGTTTGTTTAGTGACAGTCTTACAGTTTTGCTATGCTCACATAATTGTTGCAGCATAGTTTGTAGTGCTTTCGGTGTTCTGGCGAATAAGACACATCGTTGGAAAATCTTGGACTGCCGTTTATGTTGATTCTGAAATTATTATGCCAGTTCATTTTCCTGAATATGTGCTCATTATACAAGTGAAGAGATCGGGAGAGATTAGATCGCCTTGGCGAACTCCTCTTTCTAGTCGGAACGGGTGTCCTTCTTCTGTTTTTACTTTCGCACACTTTGACTATACAGTTTGTGTAGGATATGAATGCACTTTGCCTTATTCCTTGAGCTGCCAGAGAGTGTAATGTGCTTGTATGTTCGACTGTGTCAAAGGTCTTGCTATAGTCAATAAAGGCGAGACATAGTGTTAGATGGAATTCCTCTGTTTTCTCTATCAGCTGGTTTATGGTTTGGAGATGGTGTATTGTGCTGAATCTTGTATCGAAACCCGCTTGTTCTCGTTGTTGATTTTCAGCCACAATCTTCATTATTCTTACAGTTAAGATTTTTGTAAACAGTTTGTATATATTTGACATTATGCTTATAGGTGTGTAGTTGCCTTTTTTTGTGTACAAGAACAATTGTGCTCCTTTCCATATACAGGCATTAAAAAGTTAAAATAGGAACGGTATACTTTTGTCTTCCAAGTTTATCAGGACTTTATTAATTATATCCGGACCTGCTGCCCCCCCCCTTTCCTTTTTAGCTTCATGAAGCAGAAATTAAACTACTAAGTGAAGTAGATGCTGGTGCGAGCTGGGAGAGAGCTTTATCTACCAAGTAAAATATTACACACTGCATGTGTATCATCTATTCAAATACTTAAGATTCGGTCCATCTCTTTACGTTAACAAAAGCAGCATATGTATAGTGAATAGTTGAACGTTTTCAACACATTTTCTGACTGGCCCTCTCTCCAATTCCGCGCAGTATGTTTCAATATGCATTTGATTATTCAAGCGTTCATAATAGAGAAACGTTTTTTAAGTAACTGCATTGTATTGTTTCCCAGTTTCCTTACATTCTCAAAAAGATAGAAAATACATTCTGAAGCTTATGCATCGTTTAAAAGAAAAATATCTGCAAATGGATCATTTCCGCAGTCGCATGGAATGTACAAGTTGGGAACAATGCAAGATACTCAATCTTATGTGAACACAACTTGCTTATAGGCTTGGAGTTTTTATAATACTATGTTATTTATAGTCGCTTTGACTCCATTGGCCTTATCCCGACATATGTACAATGTGAACCTGAATACTGTAGGTGTACAAGGGTAGGTCAATAAGTTTCCGGCCTAAACATTTACTAGGTATGATAAAGACAACAACCATTTTCACTTTTCAAAACAGTTACCCTTTATTGCAATCCACTTCTCACATCTTTGAATTAATATTTCAATCCCCTCCCCCCAGTAGAAGTCTTGTATGCAAAATGGGCATAAACAGCATCCATCGCTTCTTCGTCACACTTAAATTTCCTTCCTCGAAGATCCATCTTGAGTTTTGAGAAGAGGAAATAGTCACTGGGAGCTAGATTTGGGATGTAGAGTGGATGGTCAGTCTCCTTGAAGTCACATTTCTTCACAGTTTCCTTTGCAACAAGAGCTGTGTGCACGGGTGCGTTGTCGTGAAGAAGGCGCACACCACCACTCAGTTTTCCTCGCCTTTTCTCTATGATGGAAGCACGTAGTTTGTGCAGTAGGCCAGCATAGTACTTCCCATTTACTGTGAAGTTCCTCTCCTTGAAGTCAATGAAGAGTATTCCTTCACAGTCCCAAAAGATTGTGGCCATGATCTTCTTGGTTCACTGAGTGTCTATGTCCTTTAGAGGCGGTGCTTCGCCAGGTTTACGTCACTCCATTGATTCTTTTTTTGGACAAGGGATCATAGTAGAGGACCATAGTTTCATCTCTTGTAACAATGGTTTGCAAAACTTCTCTGTCGTTGTCACGGCAGAGCTCCAAAATTGCCTGACCACAAATGACTCGTTGCTACTTTTGGACTGAGGAAAGAAGTCTAAGCACCCATCTTGCACTAACCTTATTGATGTTTAAATGTTCATGAATAATTCGAGGGACTGTTGTTTTAAAATGGCCCAACCTTGCTGTTATTTCTGTAACTTTGAGCCGCCGGTCTTCCATAATTTCTCCTTCCACAAGAGCGGTGTTTTCAGGAGTGAGTACCTCCAACGGCCGACCTGCACGCTCTTCGCCTTCAGTGCTTTCTCGACCCATTCGAAAAAGTTTGTCCCATTCTTTTCCGGTAGAATATGAGGGGGATGCTTCCCCATATACACCGTCCAATCGCTGCTTAATTTCATTTAGTAAATCCTTCATTTGTGAAGAAATTAATAACAGCTCGAAACTCCATTTTGATCATGTCACAATCTTCTACCCATGGTCTTCTCTATGCAACTATATCTGAACTGAACACAGCAGAGTGGAAGTTAGAGCTGCATTTATTTATTCAATGGATCAGGTATGACACCAGATTTGTGAAGGCGATAACCCTTATCTGTGAGGCCGGAAACTTATGGACCTACCTTCATAGGTCTGTAGTCTGTAGGATGAAAGAAATGAATTAAAGATGATGCAAATGAGCTCGGAGTCTTTGGCATATTAAATATATCTGGTTTTTACCTTCTCAGGGCAAAGAAAAAGTCCTAAATATAATCTTACCCAGACAGCTTGATCTGACTGGGGTTCGAACTCAAGTTCCTGGATTAGTAGAGGCAAAAGCTACCACCAGAAGTGGTTGCTTAAAAGTCTAACGCCATTTCTCTATGTAAGTTATAGTAGTTTTAAATATCCCACTGTTAAAATAAAAAGTTCGGAACTATTGATCTAGAAAGTTAAAATACTTAAGCAATCCTCATATTTCTTACGGTTTTGATCACAACTGGACTCCTTAATTAAGTTCAGTAGTTAATTTTGGTAAACTTTGTGATACTATAACGTTCAGCATCTGCAGTTACTCTCTGAAAAACATACTTTATTGAGAGTACAGCAGCTTGATCTGCGTTCTGAACGACAGCCCCTGCCAAATTCAGCAAAACAGTAACAGTTTTGTATACACTTCAAGCAAAGAAAAAAATGTGTTAACATAACAAAACTGAATTCACACAAACAGAAAATGATGAGCACTAATCATCTTAGACTTTTATAGTTACAACAGTTGCTCAAACTGCGCACCATCGGCGTCGATACATTTCTGAGTACGTTGAACTACTGATTGAGCAACGTGTGTGAAAGTGTCCTCAGCGATTGCAGCACATGCCATTTCAATTTCTTCCCCAAGTGCTGCCAGTGTAGCTGGTTTTCTACGGTATACAACATCCTTAAGAGTTCCCCAAAGGTAGAGGTACAACGGCTGTTCTGTGCACACGTCTCCATTGCCTTTGAACTTCAACAACATTCTCGGTTTTCCAATACCCCTTCAAAATTGCTTTCTGCTGTTCAAACGATAATCTTGACCTCATTTTGTTGTAGAAACGCTAGCATAACGTAATGTGAGTCACATCTGTTTACAGAACATCATACGATAATCTTGGCTTCATTTGTTCATTGTTGATTTACCTGTCAGGTAGCAACGCTAACATAATGTATGTGAGTCACATCTGTTTACAGAACATCATACTGCACATTATTGTTTTTTTTTTCGGTCCAACTTTGAAATATATAAAATAGATATAATATATATTATGTGTGTGTGTGCTATGTCTGTTATACCTTTACCTTTATCTAGAGAAAAAATTGAAGTACTTAAAAAGGTGTAGAAAATGTCTAAGGTCTAAAGTCATCGATGTAGACGTTTATCGCTTATGTTGCAAGTACTGCTGACATAAAGCATTATCGTTTGTGGACTATAAAACTTAAAACACTGTGCCATAAAGCCAAGAGCGTGACCGCAACGTGTGAAACATTATGCAATACTATATTGTAAAACTTGAATCCTCTGCTTTTCTTGTCCTATTTCAAGACAGCATTGCATATTCATGTGACTCAACACTGCATACAATGAAACAGATGTCTGAATCATCAAATGCAGGCTCTCTGATTAGTCAAATGCGCACTTTTAAATACTTTTCTGCTCCTTTATGTTTTACCTTTGGAAGTAACAGAAAACGAGCTATTCTACATAGATTTGTGTCGATTAATGGTTGCGTGAAATTGGTTTTTCTCTGTGCTGAACATCAAGAATAACTTTATCCTCAATATTGTAGAAAGAGTTTAATTAGTTACTCACTACAAAGGGAATGGTATGAATCATTTCAGAGAAAAAATATTTTTCCACATTCTAAACCGCGAAATAATTATTTAATAAGAACAAACACGAATTTGATAACTCAATTAAAGTATCTAAGAACATTTATAAGCTAGAGGGGCATTTCGTAAGATAATTCCAATTTAAAAACGATGCCATTTTTGTTGCACTTTTACAATAATCATTAAAGTAATTTGACTTACCTGTTTGGTCTTTCTAAAAACATTCATTAATTTTATTAGTTTTTATTCCAAGCAGAACCGCGTGGAAATTTAAATTAAATAGAATACAACTGAACACTATTATAACAATTACCATTTACTACTATTTTGTATCAGTTACGTCATATTTCGTGTTATGTTTAGAGCTTCTTTTGGGAGACAGTGAGATAATCGAATCGAAGCAGAGAATATAGGAATAGACAAAATGAACGTGTGAGAAAAAAATATCAGTCTTTAGTTTTCGAGCACAATGCTTTAAAACTATTTATTACCTTCCATTCTGATTGGTGAATAAGAAATAAATGAAACCGTATATTGACTGAAATGCCCTCGCGTATAAATTGTTTTAATTAACAAACAAAATATTTTCATTTCAAATTACTCATCCACTTATCACCCTATCTGGTGTTTAAGTATATTATCAAGATTGTAAGTATATTTGGAAGAAAATTTACTTTTTAATTTTTCATTCAATAATAATATTTAAAACTTTCTGAAAAGTATACTTTGTTTATTAAAATTAATTATTTTAGGCAATTTATTACTATTTAAAGTGATAGTTGCACATACCATTGAAACATTTGAAAGGTTTTAACAGGCCAGTAACCAATATTGTTATCTACATGTTCTAAACGCTGGACAAAGGAACCCATTGGCAGCAGGACATCATATAGGGGAAGGTTGTATGCTCAATGTTACTATAGTTTATTGGTTTAACAAACATATGTTTTGTAATTATTATACTAGAGTAAGAAAAAATGTAACATTTTAAATTTCAAATTCCTTAATTTTGAATAAAAATGCGAATGTCTTTTCTATTTAAACCTGAAGCAATAAAAAATTCGTTTGATTGTATATTATAATATATGTAGAATATAAAGTGGAACAAAGCATCAAAATCTTATTGGGAGGAAAATGAAACCCAGACTATACAGCTGTAAGTTTCCAAGCCCCCAGAGTTTTAAAACTGAATTACCGCCGTATTTCTCTTTTCAAAAATATTAATACTCAATATCTTAAATCCTCATTTTTGAGAATAAAGACACCCATTTTCTCTATAGAAAATGAACTATAGAATATTGCTCGATTAAATTTTAGCATCTTTTAGTCTACATACATTGAGGTTATTTTAGTTACGGCCGACAGAGAGCGAATGAAAGAAGCTAGTCGTCAAGGCCGCAGTATAATGGATATGCAGCTAGTAGCCTGTAGTAAGCTTTGTCAGCGAGTGTTTGTGCGTCGTGTGTTACTCGGGATTTTATTATGTGTTAATTGAGTACTAATTGTTCTTCGCTGGGTCAATACGTAGATAAAGTGTTGTAAAACTGGCTCTAATGTATGATACGTATTTGAAAAATGATTTTTGCAGAGAATTGATAACACGATTCCCAAGAAAACATCCTGACAGTCCTGTTCCGGATACAGAAGCTGTTCGCCAATTTGATAAAAAATTACGAGAGGCAGCGGCTCTCAATGATAAGAAACGTGTTCTGCAACGCCATCTTGTTACAGAAGAAAAGTTTAATGATACATAAGAAATTCCTGCGCAGATGCCGGCAACGTATTGCCACAGAGGGGCATCATTTTCAATAGCTTTTGTAATACAGATTAGTGCTTATTATTATCATCAAAAGTTTTAAATACAATTATATTTTAGGTTTTCAATAAATATTAAATTTACGCGGGGCTATTTTTATCTCCCTTTTTTCGGCTGCTGCACTTCCGCAGTAAGCAGCCTCGCTCAGACGACCCGTAACTTAAATAATCTCACAGTATATGGATTATAATGTAAGAATTTCTTTATTGCATTTGGTTTTAATAGAAAGTGTATTTTATGTTTCAATTCAGAATTAAGGGATTTCAGAAATTTGTTATAGCTCATATCATAATATGATTGTCTGTTATTACTCTAGTACAGTAATTAATGGAAGGGAATTACTTGCTCACTTTCCGAGATGATGCTTATGATTTGATGTTGGTAGCATCTTCTTTTAATTTGTAAGATAGAACAGCAAACTTAGAACCATGCTTGATGATTATGTTTATACAGGATGTTTGGAAAGTCACTGTGCACTTCTATGGATATGAATTACTTTGGAAGTTTCAACTAAAGTTAGGTTTTTTCTACATAGAATCTTAATACAAGTTGGCATAATTGATTTTTCATAGATGCGTGATTGTTTTTTTTTTTTTTTTTTTTTTTTAGTTCGTTTCATGTTGCATAACATTTAACTGTTAGTTCGATTATCAGTTGGTAAAAGCTATTGAAAGCGGTATGTGTAGTGTTTAGATGTTCAAATTAGTTTGCAATTATCGTGCCTTCAATTGAGAAACGTACTTTTCTTTTTGAACATGTCTCTCGACAAGGCGATAAACACCCGATTTAGTGCAGGAGGCATTTGTCGAAAAGTTTCCGGAAACAGTGTACCTGATCATAGTGGAGTTCGTTGACTTTTGAGAAATTTCGAGAGACAGGCTCAGTTAGATGCGGAACGAAATGAAAAACTAAACGAAGAGAAGTTGTTGGTCATTTCTAACTCTAACGGGGGGCCTATCAAAATTATTGCGCAAGTTGTCACAAGGAAAAGCTATCGGGCTTGCAACCGATAAAGGTATGAAGCGGTTAGGAAAACATAGAAATTGTTCCGGTATTAAGCGACAGCAGTGCAAGAATTGAAAGATGCGGATATGAAAAGCAAATCCATTACTGCAAATGGTTTACATATTTTATTGAAAGGAATTCCATTGATATTCTTGATGCTACCTTCTATACACACGGAGCCAGATAGCTTTAAGGCGCCAAGACTCCGAGCTCATTTGCGCCATTATTAATTCATTTCATCTCATTCGTCCCTGCAGACTTACAAGCATTCAGTCCACAACCTACAGACGTCGCAGGAACACCCAATGCAGTCAAAGCGACATAAATACATTTTTGATATTGGTTTGGAATGCTCATTTGATAAAAGTGTGTGTTTGAATTATATTTTTGGGGATATTTTGTTATAGGAAAAATGTCAATAATTTATCTAGCTCTTGTATGTTGTGTCTCTATGCAATATAAGGTTATTACCACCCCTGTGTTTTAAGAATCCCAAATGATTAAGAGAATTTATAAAATCTAAGGCTGAATATTGAGAATCTGGTAAATAAATAAATAATTAATAGGCCTGCATAAACCTAAGCCTGTTTTTATGGTTTTTGTACTTTGCAACGCGGAAATACGACATTAGAGTAATATTTCATTCCTGAGAATTAACAGAGCCGCAAAAACCTTTGGTTTTCTTTACTCTTATCTAAACCTTTACACTGTAGCGCAATTTTTGAAATTACAAAGTTCTATTGACATGTCTTTGATATTTCAACCACCATAAAAGTATTTCTGAAGGTTCTGGTCTTTTAGCTGCATTGGCTTGACCTTAGCATTGGTAGAAATGAAGACTATACGCAAGTATCGCCAAAGAAATTGTAGCAGCTCTCAGAGCAATGCAGACGATTTTTACGACATATGTTGATAATAATAGCCTTTCGTCCTTGTTCTTCACACATGACGAGAATTCAAATCTGCATAAGGGCGTTGTTGATCACTCTAAAATTAAAACTGTGACCTTGTTAGCAAATGAGGCGAGAAGGTAAAAATAATATATCGCTCTGTTTACTGTAGTTTCTAACAAATTAAACAAAAAAGACGTCAAGGTTGAGCTTTTATGGTATATGATAATGTCTATGTAGTAACTTCTCAGTTCAAATCTGCCCCGGTAGGCTCCGTGCTTCAACCCGAGCTTCTTGCATAATTACAAGACGTTTGTTGGTGCTCTAGCAATGAATGCAAAGATGCAAAAGTTGATAAACCAACAGCTTAAATGATTCCAGGACAAGGGAATGTTCTTTCTTTCAGCCTACAAGCAGGTGTTCAACTTAATTATACCCAGAATCTGTTACAACTTGTTTAAGTGACGGAAAAAATGTTAGACTTTAGTTTATAAAAAATGCCCAACCTTTCTTCAAAATCTTTTTAGCCCCTTCTGTATAACATATCACATTTAGTGGCTTATTATAGTTCATAAAATAAAATGTAATATTTTCCTCCGGGGGTCAAAGGTTGTGTGCAGTAGCAGAAAGCTTTGTATTCCTATTCAAAATTTAATACGGGTGAACGATCCTTCATGCAACCGGTTTCATGACGTGCGGCCTGCCGGCAAGGCTGGCTGCTGTGTCGGCGGCGTGAGTGATAGGAAATCCGCTGTAAATATAGTACGATTTGTCACGTAAATTATTTCTAACATACATAACATAAACACTTAAAAAAGAAAAGTAAATTACTCACGTATATTTAGCAAGGAGATGCTGGAACTGCCTCCCTTCGTTGTTCAAACATTTCTGACACCTGTTTATTGCTCATTACACTCTGTAGTTCCCTCTGAGAAATACAACAATTTCTTGACGAATGTTAGTTTTAAGTTCATCTAAAGTGTGTGGATTTGTTTCGTATACTTTCTTTTTTAATGCCCCCAGAGATAAAAATCGCAGGGGGTTAAATCGGGGGAACAGGGGGCCATATGTTGTTAGTAATAAATCTATCTTGAAACACATCATGAATTTCCTGTAATGAGAATACTCTTTGGGGAATAGAATACATGTATTGCCCCATTTCACTTGATAAACTTTCTCTCATTACACTGTATTGCGTCGCCTAAGAAACGCGTGGTACTTGCGCAAGATTTCAACTCACACTGAAGCCTCGCGCAGCGGAGGCTCTACCGACATAACGATATAGCGCTACCGTCCTATCCCGCGGTTGCGTCAAGCATTGCTCATCTAGCAGTAAAGCATTGGTAATGCGTAATACATAATTATTTAATGTAATCATTCTAAGAGCATAAAGGCAAATTTGTTAGCATTTCACAACACAAAACAATGAAAAACAAAACAGAAAAGTGGAAACAACCTATAATCTAAAAGAGTTTAAAAATAGTTTTGAAAAATAGGCACTATTACGCCTGCATTATTTTATGCAAATTAATTTCTTTGCTTCAAAATCGGAAAAGTGAAAACGCTACTGAAAAGTGTTAACGCTACTTATGACGGATACTAAGCAACAAACCGTGTGCATTATTCATCCATTTTTGTACTGTGATATTATTGTTTGCTTATTTCTGATTTATTGGTGAATTTAAGATGCATTTAACTTAGTTTTTTATGATTAAACAAGCCCTTAAGACTCTCCAGACAGTAAGAAATAAAAGTACCTATCTATATATAAAGTAACTTCTAAATTAATAAACACTGAATACATGAGTCCCAAAATCCAGTGTCTTCACCTCTTCAACATGTAGTTAATTATTTCGCTTTAACTTACAGACGAAATATAGAGGTTTTAAATGATACGAGCAACAAATTTAGTGATAATGGTATTGGCATAAGGAACACTTTCCTATTTAACACTCTGGAGATAGAATGTGTGCAACATTAAAACAATTAAAAAATATTATAGTGTCAATGAAATATATACAAATACGATTTAAAACGTATTGCCAACGAATATTTGTTATTTTAATTGAAAATTTAAGTCATTACCTAACATTAAAACAGCATATAAATTTAATGAACGTATTACATGTACCTATATTATTAAAAGCGTATTGTAAATGAAATGCTTAAATTAGCACAACTAAATAGCTAATACTATTAAATGTTTGTGCCTTTATATTGAGAATTATAGCTTGTACTTAATATACAAACATGTGAAAATGAACTTATTAAAACAATATTGTTAAACAACTGCTATTAATAAGTTAGGGCCTTACGTCGGATATTTTCCGTTTCAATATCTTGTGTTTTGTAAATAATTTACTCACGAACATACAAAGGTGAATGAAATAGACAACAAATAACTTATCGTGTTCCAAAAGAAAAAAAATATATACGAAATATAAACTAATTCATTTCATAAAATGTTCCAATAAAAATATTGTAAATAACCTTAAAAATGCAGTAAAAAGTAGAACAAAATTTTAGAAGATATTTCATTAATTATGGACAAGAGAAAGTTATGAACAAAATCTAAAAAGTTTGCTGTTTCACAGTTAAGAACAGAATGCTTATTTTTTCGATACATTAAAAAGAGCGATATATGAACATATTTCCCCTTGTCAGTGATAGATATGCTATTCCAAAGTCAAGTATTTATACTCTAGCCAGCAAAATACGTGCTGTTGATATCTTTGCATCTAAGACGTAATATAAAAGGTGTTTTGATTATATGTCAGCCCCACGTTGGGAACCTAAATTGCGGCGGATTGTTGAAAAGGTGTTTTATGAGGGGGGATGATTAATTTATTTTGGTTTAAATTGGAGTGGAGCTGATGTTTACTGTTGATGTAGGATGCTACTGCCACGGTTTGAAAGTCTGCGTTGAACTCTCTTGCTGCCGCTATCGGAGAGGTCTTTCTCAGGGTAGCTGAAATTACTCAAAGGCTTTTTATGTTTCCAAGGGAGGAAGAAGAAGCGGATTCAGGTTTCACAAATGCCAATACTGTTCACGTTTCACTGTTAATTTTATTATTCACTTTCCTTCAGCAACCTTCTATACCATTAGCAAGGGGCTGGGAGGGTTTGAAATATTTCCTGACGCCGTAACTCACAAAATCTCTAGTCGCGCGCATATACATCTAGTTGCAGGGATTGATGTTCGCTACTTGCACTAAAAAGTATTATTTACCAGTTGTCTTTAGACCGCAGTTTCTCGCGATCGCTTTGAATACACAAAATTACACCATTGACAACTTAGTTTTACTGTTTCACTTCACAAATTATATTTCTCACAATCTAAATAACTGCCCTATCTCGCTTCCTTAAGAGAACAGTTTCCTAGCTTTCCGAAGCGATCCCTTCTGTCGTTTCCCTAAGCGAACTGTGTTTAAAAAGTCATCAACATTGCTTTAATACACTTTCTACTTTAAACCAACTGAAACGATTCCGCTCTCTACGCACAAATTTTGCGGTCACACATGCATGCCCAGTTCGTCCGTTAAAATTCGTTAGCATGTCCCATAACCAATTCCCACTTCATGAGCAAATTCTTCAATGGTTCGACGTCCATTCTCACTAACGAGGTGTTGAACTTAGGCAACGATGTCAGGCGTTGTGCAGCTGATGTACCTACCGGTATGAGCATCGTCTTCAATAACTGTACGGCCGACCCTGAACCGAGCATGCCACTCAAACACACGTTTACGGCTCATGCTTTGTCCCCCAAATACTTATTGAATCATTGCGAGGATCTCCGTAGCATTTTCCCCGAGATTTGCACAGAATTTGATGCACACTCTCTGTTCTAATCTTGGATCCATCGTAAAATCGCCACACACTACACACAGAGTATCATGAAAAGTACTATAGAATCTCAACACATCTACCCAGCGGCATGAAAATTTAAACGCTCACTAATCAGTTGTGCTAGTGTTGCCACTTTTTAGTGTGATGACCTTGATATGTTTTTCTCGAACATCTCGTCATCATTGAATAATAGTAATAATTAAAATTGTAGCTTCTATAAATATTATATTTTCGTTAAGCTGATTTAACGGTACAATACTGTACTGCAACTACTGTCGAAATGGCAGCACTAGTCACAAATGTTGTGAATACCACCTCGTAACATATACATAATATTTGTATTATTAATTACAATGCACAAAATATGATGATCAAGCTTACAAACATATATTATTTTTATATTTCAGGTAACAGTCAAATAAATTTGTCAATATACTCCAGTGCATCCAGCGCTATAGCAGTTCAGACTAATTGAGAGCACTTAAAACTTTACTCATAACATTTCATAATCAACGTGCCAAAGTTCGGCGTAGATCAGCTCAAATGTTGAGTGTTGTAATGTCTCTTATATTTCGGTAATTTCATGCATAAGTGGCATTATAGATTAGGTAGGCTCAACCTTCATTGGAGCGTAAAGTTAACAAGGTTTTGGGTAAATATTTTCTCTCAGGCTTCATTTGTTATGAGGGCTCCAGTCGCAAATTAGGTCTCTTCCAAGGTTAACGGCTTTTTCCTACCCGTTTTTCGCTCTGCAGTTTTGTTTCTTTTTTGTGTTAGGGGTATTTTAGTACGCAACGTGTTTTATTTCTTTTATTACGAAAATTAACTCGAATTGTCTACGGAATTTACCTACGTGCAAGCCTTCCCAAGGCTTTATTCTAGAATAACGTATTATTGCATTTAATACTATTGAAAAATGTTGATATTAGTTACATTAATTGCAATACCGTTTTTATTTCCCGGTACTGCCTAAGAAACAAAGGCATTCTAAAAGCTGATCTTGAAATAATTGCGGAAGAAGAATGCTATTTCGCAACCTTGGGTTTTACATACAAAAAATTAATTGCTTGCCATTAATTCAGTCTCTTAGTGAAGCGTTTACTAAACAAACAACAAGAAAGACTGTGCATTTTTATATTTTTTCTCTTTTAAGTACACTTTCACGTGTATTCAAAAACTCCATGTGTAGCCTTAAGGTGCTCACTCGTGAGCGAGAGATCTGGGGTTCGATTCCCGCCAGGACTGGGTTTTTTATGTTTTCCTCAGTGTAGGTCCTGATGGTGTAGTGGTAACCATACTTGCCTTCTAAACCTAAGGTCGCGGGTTCGAACCTGGCCAGGACCGATGGATTTTTTCGGGCGTAAAAATCCTAAGTATGGCTTCCTTCGGAAGGGAAGCAAAGCCGTGGGTCCCGTGTCGTACATTTACGGCACGATAAAGAACCTCAAGCCTGAAAAAAGAGGCCTCTGAGCAAAATTTGTCGGCCGTTTCACGCCCTGAATTAAATGGGACGCTGATGACCTGAGATGTTAAAGAGCGTCCATAAATAAACCAACTCCAATCCAATCCTTTTCCTCAATATATATATATATATATGTGTGTGTGTGTGTGTGTGTGTGTGTGTGTGTGTAGAATATTGTTGGAAAAATTACACTATATACACATATATATAGAGAGAGAGAAACAGAGAGAGAGAGAGAGAGAGGGGGGTGGCAAAATGTATACACTTCAAGCAAAGAAAAAACTGTGTTAACAAAACTGAATTCACACAAACAGAAAATGATCAGCACTAATCAAATTACACTTTTACATTTACAACAGTTGCTCAAAATGCCCACCATCGGCGTCGATACACTTCTGAGTACGTTGAACTACTGATTGAGCAACGTTTGCGAAAGTGTCCTAAGCGATTGCAGCACATGCCGTTTCAATTTCTTCCCGAAGTGCTGTCAGTGTAGCTGGTTTTCCACGGTATACAACATCCTTAAGGGTTCCCCATAGGTAGAAACCCAACGAAGTTAGATCCGGAGAACGCGGTGGAAACTCAATCGGACCTCTTCGTCCTATCCAGTGCCTTGGAATATTGTCATCAAGGTATGTATGTACATCTCGGTGGTAATGCACCATCCTGTTAGAAGTAAAATTCCTCATTTCCGTAGAGTGTATGAATGGCGGGTTTTAAGGAATTGTTTACTCGCGTTGGCGGTTCTGTTCTTTATACACGTCTCCATTGCCTATGAGCTTCAACAAAATTCTTCGTTTTCCAATAGCACTTCAAAATTGCTTTCCGCTATTCAAACGATAATCTTGGCTCCATTTTGTTGTAGCAACGTTAACATAACATAATGTGAGTCACATCTGTTTATAGAACATCATTCGATAATCTTGGCTTCATTTGTTCAGTTTTGTTGTACGATAATCTTGGCTTCAATTGTTCATTATTGATATACCTGTCAGGTAGCAGCGCTATCACAATGTATGTGAGTCACACCTGTTTACAGAACATCATACTAACTACACATTACTGTTGTTTTTTTCGGTCCAACTTTAATAGATATCTACTGTGAAAGTGTGTATACATATTTTGGCACCCTCGGTATATGGAATGACCAATGCTTGAGGCAACGGCGGGATGGCTGGCAGCGTCATGTCGCTGGTGGCGGGGAGTATATTTCCCCTCCGTTGCGCGAGGCTTCAGTGTGAGTGGAAATCTTGCGCAAGTAGAACACCGCCGACACAGCAACGAGCCTCGCCGACACAGCAGTCAGCCTCGCCGGCCGGTCCCAAGCCGGGAAACCGATTGCGTGAAAGATTGTTCATCCTGTGTATCGTATACCATATATATATATATAAAGTTTCTTAAAGAACTTCCCGAACTTTCATAACTTTCAAAACTCAGCACCAACTAAATATCATAGCAAAAAGCGGTTGGTAGCACTGATTGCCTCTAACCTTTACTAGGTACCCCGTTTATCTTGCAGTCATATTTTTGTCAGTTGAGTTACATGATACTTTGCAAGTTTTGTGAGATGTTCGAATCAAAGTTTTGAACAGGAGGGGGAGTTAAGTGCAATATATTAACTTAAATATATTTAACATTGTATAATAATAATAATAATAATAATAATAATATACGTAAGCCTAGTGAATAGATGAAAAAAACATTTTCAAACGATATAATATTCGAAATAATAAAAATACATTCACCTAATTTACAGGAATAGTTTGTATTGATGTGATGAAATCTGGAAGATTCTTTTCAGTGTGGAGTGTTTGTTGCAGAATGTCGTTCACTCTTTATCCACTTAGATCGGCGAGAGAGATCTTTTAGACCTGACTCATTAATGATTATGCACAACACAGGCGCCAGGTTTTTTTTTTTTTTTTTTTTTTTTTTTTTGTGATTCCGAAGTATAGTAAGAGTGTTATTGGCGACACTAAAACCCTTTCACATTGTGTGGAAGCAACTGGTGTTATTTGCATCAGTTCTCTTAATGTTTCACCAATAAATTTCCTTTTTTTCATTCGCTTGTACTGGCGAAATTATTTCAATGTTTTCACAACAATTGAGGGTTTGAAGGCACTAATTTCCAAGTGTTATACAAAGATTCGATTTTTTCATCACCTAACAATATTAATACATTTTCTTCCTGTAGTCAACCACATTTTATTTAAAGCTTCACACTCTTTAAAAAATGAACTAGCACTTTAAATACTGCTGTACCACTAATTGCTTGAAGAAATTGCCAAGAAATTTATTAACGAATTTGAAGCTGTGTTTAAAGGTTTGGGGGATACGATGATCTTTGAATGTTTTTGTAACTGACTTGGGCGACTTGAAAATGAACACCATTTTTGTCCCCATGCAGTCAATGCATAAATGTGAAGTTTTATTTATGAAGAAGCAATTATAGCGTCAGAGTTTCTACACTGCAGATACAGAGGAAGTGGCTTTATTGTTTCCATAGCATCGCTAAGTAGCATCTGTTACTCGATGAAATTCCATGACGTCATTTTCTGGAGGTATCCACGAAGTTGCTCTGTTCGTGAATTTCTCGACTTGTGAAATACTTGGATAAGTGATGTAAAACTTTACATCATAGTTGTCAAGGGACCCAATTTCATTGCAATTCAGTTAATTCACGTTGATTTTTCGGGAGAACAGACATGATATCTATTACATCATGTACTGCAAATTCCAGTTTGTGATTCAAACAATGAATAGCTACAATATTAGGTTTATATTTATCACGAATTTATTTAGCTACTCCTTTATAATTTTCTTGTAAATCTGTGGCTATATCCGAAGCAACTCCTATCAACCACTTAGATAAAACTCTTCAGAAATATTGTTACTAATAAAACAACATATAAAATAGTCAACAACGACTTTTTCTGGTGATTTAACTCTACTATATCATAGAAATAGTTGCACGATGAACCATTTTAGAAACAACGAACTTTGATAATTGACAATTAAACCGGTGAACCAATTAAGACTCAACGAGCTTTGATATTTCACAATTAAACAGGTGAACCATCTTTGACTCAACGAGCTTTGATAGTTGACAATTAAACACGGTGAACCATCTTTGACTCAACGAACTTTGATAGTTGACAATTAAACACGGTGAACCATCTTTGACTCAACGAGCTTTGATAGTTGATAATTAAACAGGTGAACCATCTTTGACTCAACGAGCTTTGATAGTTGACAATTAAACACGGTGAACCATCTTTGACTCAACGAGCTTTGATAGTTGATAATTAAACAGGTGAACCATCTTTGACTCAACGAGCTTTGATAGTTGACAATTAAACACGGTGAACCATCTTTGACTCAACGAGCTTTGATAGTTGATAATTAAACAGGTGAACCATCTTTGACTCAACGAGCTTTGATAGTTGACAATTAAACAGGTGAACCATCTTTGACTCAACGAGCTTTGATAGTTGTCAATTAAACAGGTGAACCATCTTTGACTCAACAAGCTTTGATAGTTGACAATTAAACAGGTGAATCATCTTTGACTCAACGAGCTTTGATAGTTGACAATTAAACAGGTGAATCATCTTTGACTCAACGAGCTTTGATAGTTGACAATTAAACAGGTGAATCATCTTTGACTCAACGAGCTTTGATAGTTGACAATTAAACAGGTGAACCATCTTTGACTCAACGAGTTTTGATAGTTGACAATTAAACAGGTGAATCATCTTTGACTCAACGAGCTTTGATAGTTGACAATTAAACAGGTGAACCATCTTTGACTCAACAAGCTTTGATAGTTGACAATTAAACAGGTGAACCATCTTTGACTCAACAAGCTTTGATAGTTGACAATTAAACAGGTGACCCATCTTTGACTCAACAAGCTTTGATAGTTGACAATTAAACAGGTGAACCATCTTTGACTCAACAAGCTTTGATAGTTGACAATTAAACAGGTGAACCATCTTTGACTCAACAAGCTTTGATAGTTGACAATTAAACAGGTGAATCATCTTAGACTCAACGAGTTTTGATAGTTGACAATTAAACAGGTGAATCATCTTTGACTCAACGAGTTTTGATAGTTGACAATTAAACAGGTGAACCATCTTTGACTCAACAAGCTTTGATAGTTGACAATTAAACAGGTGAACCATCTTTGACTCAACAAGCTTTGATAGTTGACAATTAAACAGGTGAACCATCTTTGACTCAACAAGCTTTGATAGTTGACAATTAAACAGGTGAACCATCTTTGACTCAACAAGCTTTGATAGTTGACAATTAAACAGGTGAACCATCTTTGACTCAACAAGCTTTGATAGTTGACAATTAAACAGGTGAATCATCTTAGACTCAACGAGTTTTGATAGTTGACAATTAAACAGGTGAATCATCTTTGACTCAACGAGCTTTGATAGTTGACAATTAAACAGGTGAATCATCTTTGACTCAACGAGCTTTGATAGTTGACAATTAAACAGGTGAACCATCTTTGACTCAACGAGCTTTGATAGTTGACAATTAAACAGGTGAACCATCTTTGACTCAACGAGCTTTGATAGTTGACAATTAAACAGGTGAACCATCTTTGACTCAACGAGCTTTGATAGTTGACAATTAAACAGGTGAATCATCTTTGACTCAACGAGCTTTGATAGTTGACAATTAAACAGGGGAACCATCTTTGACTCAACGAGCTTTGATAGTTGACAATTAAACAGGTGAATCATCTTAGACTCAACGAACTTTGATAATTGACAATTAAACAGGTGAATCATCTTTGACTCAACGAGCTTTGATAGTTGACAATTAAACAGGTGAACCATCTTTGACTCAACGAGCTTTGATAGTTGACAATTAAACAGGTGAATCATCTTTGACTCAACGAGCTTTGATAGTTGACAATTAAACAGGGGAACCATCTTTGACTCAACGAGCTTTGATAATTGACAATTAAACAGGTGAATCATCTTTGACTCAACGAGCTTTGATAGTTGACAATTAAACAGGTGAACCATCTTTGACTCAACGAACTTTGATAATTGACAATTAAACAGGGGAACCATCTTTGACTCAACGAGCTTTGATAATTGACAATTAAACAGGTGAATCATCTTAGACTCAACGAGCTTTGATAGTTGACAATTAAACATGATTCGTTAAGCGTTTTCGTCAACCAAAATGCTGAAAACGCAATAGGAATCAACGAAGAAACTGTGTTAATGAACTATATTATATGTGATCTGAATGAAACATGCTTCCATTACTTAATCGTTCAATGCTTGAAATTCAAATAAACTTTTGATAGGTAAGCATACGAAATACGTTGTTCTAAAAACACGAGTGGTACTTGTAATTTTTCTAGATTTTTTATCCTAACCATCCCCTGAAACCTTCAGAGAGACATTTATTGTTTTGTTTTATTCAAAATCGACTCACATTTCAAGTGAGACTCCTTCCGTGATCACTAATTTTATCATTTAACGTTTTATTCAACCCTTTGATATAAATTGTCTCAATATGCATCTTATTGTTTCTAATAAAATTATGATTTTGGATTTCTAAAAGTACAAGTACATAACCACTCCGGAACTGTTTGCTGAAAGTCAAGGGCGATTTGTTTTTCATTTTTGGAATCTCACTTCGTCTATACATCCCCCGATTAAACCTACATGCTTCACTGAAACTTGCCCCGCCAATGCCCAAATTTTCACCTG